>VWZW01002173.1:300007-351205 GCA_013397115.1 Edolisoma coerulescens
CTGAGGGGAGGGCGGAGCGGGTCCTGAGGGGAGGGCGGAGCGGGTCCTGAGGGGAGGGGGGGCCCTGAGGGGAGAAAGGGGAGCAGGACCCCGGGACCTGGTGGCAGCACCTCAGGACATGGTGGCAGCACCCCAGGTCGTGGTGGCAGGATCTCAGGACACGGTGGCAGCACCCCAGGACATGGTGGCAGCCGTTGGGGTCTCTCAGCCGCTCACTGCGCTCAGCAGAATCACAGAACTGTTACGGTTCGAAGGGACCTGTAGGAGATCGTCCGAGACAGGGTGGCCCGGAGCAGGTGACACAGTGTTGCTCACTAAGATACTGGATTTGTTACCCGGTGTGCAGCAAGCCAGTAATTCCACGCTCAGAGAGTTATTGATTTATTTCAGAGTTGTGCTAGCCTTGGGTGCTCAGTGGTGTTCCACAAATCAAGCACGCCAGCTCTCAAAACTTTTGGTTGTTTATACGTTTTAGCAAACGAAGGAATTTATGTTCATTGGATACACGTAATGTAGTTCTCTTATTAATTAGTATTCTATCTTTTTATTGGTTTATCTTTGCTACTCATACTAATTAGTGCACATGCTCTGACCTTTTTGGTCGGTGGGTTGGTGGTCGTGATCTGCCCTTGCTGGAATTACCTTTTACCCGGCTGGAGCTGATTTCAGCCCAGTTGCTGAGTTGGCTTTGTTAGTGTCTTCCTTATCGTGGGAGTTCTGCAAAATGTCCTTGTGGTCCGTAAATTCTGCATTCTTTGTGTCCGCTATCCGTGGCACATCCTCTTTCCTTTGTTAACCTCCCCCTAAGCCTGAGATAATTGAGAATGTCAAGCCCTAAACCTTAACAAGGCAGTTTACCAAAAAAGCAATTTTTTCTCAACATCTGGACAACACTTAGAGCTTGCTACCTGCTGTTTCATGGATTAAATCTCCTTCTTTGTTGATTAGGCTAGAAAGTATACAAAGATCAAACACTGAAGAACATCCTTTCTTAAGAAAATATTACAAAAACCACATTTTGAAACAACACAAATGCGTGCAGATGAGTTTTGAATGTCTCCAAAGAGGGAGGGAGATTCCACACCCTGCCTGGGCAGCTGTTCCAGTGCTCTGCCACCCTCAATGTAATGAAGTTCTTCCTCTTGCTACGTGAGAAACACGCTTCATGTTACACACGCATGCTATAAATTGCTGGGTCGTGTGTTACAAATATTGTTAAAATCCAAAGGCACTGGGGAATTCCTCAGCAGCTGTGTGGTGGCTTGTGACTCTGAATCGGATGAGAGAGACAAAGACTTACTCACGCTTCAGGATTTATTTGCCTATTCGAAGACACTGTTAAAATGATTTCTGATTTCCATTTGCGCTAAAATCTCGGACTTTATCAACTCCGCCCTTTTGTGAATTTAAATTAACCCCCTCGGGGGGGGAAGAAAAAGTGGTGTCAGAAGTGGGATTCGAACCCACGCCTCCATACGGAGACCAGAACACCCAACCCCACCGCGGGAAGGCGCGGAACGCCTTGAGTCTGGCGCCTTAGACCACTCGGCCATCCTGACACTGCGTATAGCGTTCTGGCCGGGACGATCTTAGCACTGTTGTCACGGCCGTATCCGCTTCCCTGCATCCCTCGGTCCCTCACATAGAGCCCGTCTGTACCCGGGAGGTGCCGGAGAGCAGCCAGGGAACCGCCGGCCCGGCCCGGCCCGGCCCGGTCGCAGCGCTCCGCCGCAGCGAGGAGGAGCCCGGCGTTACCCACAGGCCCCCGCCGCGCTGCCACTTCCGCCGCGACCATTTTGTTCTTCACCGGCGTCAAGGGTACGCGCTCGCCTCTCATCATGTTCCCGGTGGCCAGGGCCGCGCAGAGCCTCGTCGGTAAGAACGGGGGCGGTTCCTCGGGGGATCACCCCCGGTTTGTGCCCTCCCCTGTGCAGACTGTCCCTCACAGCCCCCGACTCGCTGTGCGCCCGGGGAGGGTCGTGAGGGCACTGCGGGCGGCTGTGCGTCCTTCGCCTCCTGCTTTTTTTCATTTCTTACAGCCTTCTTTATCTCCTAGTTGCTTTTTGACTTAGGACTCCTTTCCTTGGTGCTTTTTTTCCCTAGTACCTAAAGGCACATTCTGGCTTGGTAACCTGCGGTGACAAGGTGTAGTCAATACCCAGCCCTTAAACTCAAGGTTAAAGTTACCCCTTCAGTGATAGAGACCCTGCAGTGTCTGTTCCTCTGCTCCTGGGTCACGATGTGCTTATCCCGACGTGCGGGCACCTAAAGTAAATGTGTCTTGGTAGATATTCAGGCTTTTTTATGTTTTAAAAACCGCCTTTTGCAGCCTCACAGAGCATGCGAGGGATGTAGTAACATTATGGGTATCACCATCATCTTCTGTAGTCATGGTTGGGTGAAAATGCAAACCATTGATCTGAGACTGAAAGGTTTTGTTTTGTAATATCTTTATGCACACATCACCCTCTCATCAAATGCTTTGTACACAACTACCGGGCAATCTGTCTTTTGTAGCTGTTGCTTTGATTTTTCATTGTTGTCTTCTCTTTAATAAGTGTACCTTTTGTAGTGTACATTTATAATGTACATCATCTGGAGATACCATTGTGTATTTTTTTCTCTATTATTTATCTCATGCCTACGGGTTATTTCCATTTCCTTCCTCACCTCCCTCCCTTCCAAAATCCCGAGGGAATGCTGCAGGTGTTACCCACACCCGCTATCTTCAACCCCATAATTTGATGGTGAGCTTCATCCTGACAATGCTTATGTTGGGTACTCATACTGCCAGGATAGATATTTACATATAGAAATCAAAAAATGCTAAGCACTAAACAAAATATTTTATTAGAGAAACAGTAATACTAAAGAAAACATATTAATGAAAAAGGCAACTTAGAGGAATTTTTTTTTTTCTGGAATTAGACTTAAGGAATAACTTTCTAGAGAGAAATTGAGAGAGCTGAAAAAAATTAAAGGATTTGTGTGTATCCTGTGTTTTGGAGTCATTCCAGAGTTCTAAGTCCAAAAAGATTATTTTTCCCAGCATTTTTAGTCTTTTAACACTAACGCCTTTCTGTTGGTGGGAGATGGGGATTGTGAATGGTTTCAGCATATATTTGAGTTGATTGCTGTACTTCTTAACATTCCTCAGCTCGTGGCATCCAGCACACCGCAGTCAGACGAGCTCATCGCAAGCATGAGCCGGACTTCCACGACAAGTACGGAACCATGGTCCTCCTGGCTGGAGCCGCCGTGTTCTCCGCGGTCTGGGGCTATGTAAGTTGGTTTTGTCACCGCTCTCTTGTGACTCGAGCTGCAAACTTCAAAGGTGCCGATTTTGCCTGTTTGAAATAAATTTGGTGGTCAGAATTTAGGAGCTTCTTACATAAGCGAATAGCGAGGTGAAAGTTCTGTTCATTCCCAGCTTGATTTTGAGTTGTTACTCAAATTTCTGTGTCAACTCTATTGCCTGATTTGAAAATGTATGAGAAACACAAGGATTCTGTGTTTTACTTGGGATTTCAAACCTCTACAGGTACAGCTTTCAGCAGCAAAATTTCTAGATGAAAATACCAGTATGGTGGTGGGGTTTTACAGTCCAGATTCTTTCTTCTAAAGTTGGGTATTTTGAAACAGAAAACTGAAACATTTAAATGCTATTCAATATAAATATATTCCACTTGTTTAATTAGAAAATTGATGAGATGTCGTGTTCCAATACAAGAAATCTGAACTGAAAACAATTAAAATAGCCCTCTTTCAGAAGGTTTCTTTGATTTCAAAGTTAATAATCTTGGGTTTTATCCCTTTACAGGTGTTCACAGGGCTTAACATTGAGTGGGGCTTTTCACCTGTTGGCAGAATCACTCCAAGAGAATGGAGGGAGTAACAGCCTCTGCTTCTAATGAACTGGTCTAAACTTTCACTGAGAAAATGGTCATGTAATGGCATTTGTTCCCTGATTACCACTTGGACAGTGGCATTCCTGGTCTAATAAACATACCTAGAAACCTGTCTGGCTCTTTGAGGTTTCCTCTGTGCTCTGCTTCTGCTGAAGGATAAGAAACAGTGTAAAAACTCAAAGTAATTTTACACAGTCCCAGTTGTTGCTGTAAAGATCACTGGTGGATAAAGGTCGAGTCCAGAACATTGTTGAATTGTCCATTTAGCCAGATGCATGTGTGAATCAACCTCACTGCATTCCCACTGCAGAGTGCACATCCCTTTACATCTGACTTGTAATGACAAAGTTGAGATCCCGGTTTTTTTCCACAGAAGGATTTTTATGTCCAAGTCACTCTGCCAGTAAGCTGCTTCTCCCTGTGACCCGTGAGAGTCATGAAGAAATTAAATTCAGTTTCGAGTTGGAGA
Source organism: Edolisoma coerulescens (assembly GCA_013397115.1). Classification (NCBI taxonomy): domain Eukaryota; kingdom Metazoa; phylum Chordata; class Aves; order Passeriformes; family Campephagidae; genus Edolisoma; species Edolisoma coerulescens. Next base: position 304,385 of record VWZW01002173.1, read on the forward strand.
GGCTCCACAGGAGCAGGCAGTATCCCAGGATAAATGGGACTTTCCTAATGAATTCTTGGGGAATTACGGAATGATTTGGGGTGGAAGGGACCTGAAGCTCATCTTGTTCCAACCCTGTCTCTGCATTTAACTTCTGGTTGGGGTAGAAGTAACCAGAGAAATGAGGTGGGAAAAGAACAGTTACCGGGACGTGCTGGTGTTCGATGATCAGAGAATTCCGGGCTGGTTGGGGTTGGAAGGGACCCTACAGTCCATCAGGTCCCGATCCGTGTTCCTGTCGCGACACGGCGGCCGCGCCCGCGGCTGCGGCCCCGCCTCTCCCGCCGCCGTCACGTGGCCGCCCGCGTCACGTGCCGGGTGGGCGGGGCCGGGCGCCGCTGGTCACGTGGCACGGCGGGGGAAGAGCCCGGCGGTCCCGGGCCGGGAGCGGCGCTCGGAGCCTGCAGCCCCGGTGAGTGCGGACCCTGCTCGGGGCTCCCTTCCCTCCGTCCCTGCCGACCCTCCTCGGGGCCCCGCTTTGGTCGTTTCCCTCCGTCAGTGCGGGCCCGCCTTGGGGCTGCCGCTCCCCCGTCCTCCGGGGCTATCCCCGGCAGTGCGGACCCGCGGGGGGCTCCCGCTTCCCTCCGTGGGTGCGGACCGGGAGCGCTCCCGCGGCCTCGAGTGCGTGTGGTTCCGCCTTGGAGACTCCCGCTTTCCCCGTCCTCCGGGGCTGCCCCCGGCCCGCTGTCACCGTGTCCCCGGCGGGGAGGGGATGTGCGGGCGGCTGTGGCGGTGCCGGGCTACGTGTCCCCGACGGGAGGGGAGGGCCCCAAGGCCCGTCGGGCTCGCCTGGGCTCTGTCCCGCCCCTCGGAGGGGCCCTGAGGTGCGTGAGGGTGCCCTCATCCCGGGGGGCTCCGGGCAGAACGGCGTTTCCTGCTCAGGCGCCCCGGGGCTCGGCGGGGCGGGCGGCCGGCTCCGCTCCGGGGGCCGCCGCGGGACCGGCGGGCTGCGCTTCTCGGGCAGCATCCGCTTTTCGGGTCTGGCACGCAGCAAGGCTGCACTCCCTTGGAAAAGTCCCTCTTGTGCTCTTGTCAATGGCCAGAGAAAGTCTCTGAGCGCATGAGTCACTGAGCTCCTGTTCCAGTTCCGAGCTGCTCATCTTGTCCCTCTGAAACACCTTACTTGGTGTTTATTCTTCTGTCGCTTTCTGCCCCCTTTATGATGGCAGCACTCTGTGCACAAGCACCTTTTTCCAATTAAAAGCGCAGTGTGGATATTCTGGAAAAGGGCAAATAGTTGTTTGTGATGCTTTGGGGTGAAATCTCACGAAAATGAGCAAAACAGTTTAACTGTTGCCTCCCTGTGTTCATGTTCTGGAAATTGCACATAAGTAGTCTGAAGTTGCTTAAAATCTTTCGTGCAGTCAGCAAAGATTGAGTCTCTGTACTTAGATACTTGTTGAATTGTGTGGATGTAAATAGGTGAAGATTTGGTAGTGTGGGACTTTGTGTGTATTGTAATGCCCTTTGTGAGCACAAAGGCAGTTTGATTAGAAATTAATAATTACAGTGTATTTTCTTAGTAGAGAAAAGACCTGAAGCTTTTTTCCCTTCCCTGTTGGCAAAGCAGGGAAGCAAAAACTAACGTTATATGTAGTTTGCTGTCTTACTCTTCTTATTTTCACTTGTGTAATGCATTCCACCTTGTTCTGCTGAGTACTTTGAGGCTAAACTTGAGGAGCCCCAGTTGACCTTGGTATGTTCACATAACAAGGGGTTATAAATTATATTCTACTCATAATATTTGCTGTGATTCTTCCAAGTGAACATTCATGTTCTCCAAAACTCTGACTTGAAGAAGTTGTGGAAAGCCAAGAACGAGTTAAAGGATTTGCTAAGAATTTCTCTCAAGTACTGTAAAACTCATTAGAAGTGAAGCAGAATGCTTTCAATGTGTACTTTCTTTTTCCCCGTGCAGTTTGTATAGAAATAAATTCCCTGAGAGCAATTTCCATCCTCTGCTGACCAAGCAAGGCTTGTTAAAGTCTTGAGCAACATGAATTACAACCTATTTAAAGTGTCACATAGCTGTGACATTTATTGCAGATGTGCAGTTTCTCTCTCAATGATTAAGCCTCATCTATCCATGGGCCTATCATACATATCTCCTATCTAGTCACACTTTCAAATGGCTCTGTTTGCCCATGAACCCTATAAAACCTCCTTCTTCCCTGTTGCACCCATCTCCTGTAGCAGTTTTTAAGCCCAAGGGTGAGATGATGCAGCTTTTTCCTTTCCTGCCCTTTGCTCTTTTCCATAGCTCCCTGCAGACACCGAGGGACAGGCACCTTTTTTCCATTTAATGTAATTAGTAATTTAGCTTTCTGCTGCCGTAAAAGTGAGCTAAGTAGCACTTGGCCGTTTAGAAATGTAATAAAGTCCAAAGGCTGTAATTAAACCTGTGAGATTCTGTTGCTGGCATTTGTGTGGTATTTGCCGAGCTGTGACCTCTTTAAATTTCAGCAGCTATAAATTCAAGGTAATTATAGATAAACTGGTGAAAACTGGAGCTGCACAGGTAACCAGAAGCATCTGTCTTTCCTAGCTGTATCCCTACTAATCCCAAGACAGGCACAAAGGTGTCCATGGGGCACAGAGCTTTGTTGCTCTGTGATGCCTGGGTCAGATATTAGAAGCACCAAAGTGCCTTTTGTAGGGTTAAATGGGACTCTGGGTTTCTGCTGGTGTTGTAACTTCTTCTTTGCATTGCTCATTTTTTTAATTTCCTTTTTTTGATACTGTGGGTTTATGACTTACTCAACTTTGACTTCATCAAGCCTTATTTCTTCAGATATTTTACTTACAGTGACTGGTGTTAGCATATCAAAGAACTATTTAGAGAGATGAACGAGTGTCTCAGTCACCTTGTGCTTGATCCCTATTGATTTTTCCTTTCCATAGGGAGAAATTTCTGTTGGGAGTAGAAATCACCTCTTTCTGTTGCTTCATTCACTTCATAGAAGCACTAACTGACTTCCTTCAAGAAAATGGAACTAAATACAGAGCTGGTAACTTGTAAAGGGAACTGCCATTTCTTTGTATTGTCATATCCTGAAATTCTTTACTAATTGATGGCAAAGGTGTTTTACAGATGGAGCAATGCATTGGTTAAGAATAAAATCATTATTTTTTCTCTAAAACATGTGTAATCCATAATTTAGCATCTCAGGTCTTTTCAGGACCTCAGCTTCAGGTCTTTTCTCTGTAAGAAAATACATTTTGATTAAAAGGATGTGTCCATGGTAACTTGTACAAGCCATTGCTTTGGAGTATATGGACTGCCACAGATATTCTGACTTCTACATCTATTTTCATGTAAACTTGGGAAAATGTTAACCCAAATGAGGAGAACTAGGATTAAATTGTTAGTATTTGTGTACCTCTTGTGTGCATCTAGTCCTAATTCATTGGTGTAACAGATATTTTGAGTCTGCTTAGTCATGGACTTCCTTAATTTAAAGTTGTTAGGAGGAGGAAAAATGACAATAATTTCATTCATGTTTCAGCCAAATTCTTGCTACCTTGAAGCACTTGTAAGGAAGGCAGAGCATTAGAAATTAAATGAATATGACAAGGTAGAACACAGTCTCAGATGTAAGCATGTATTACCTTTAAATTTAACTGCTTATCCTGGGAATTTTGCTGGGGAGGAAAAAAGGATGTGTCTACTTAGAGTCACTGTGTATAACCCTATATTTCCTTCTGAGAACAAGATCTCTTTGAAGCACCAGGAGCACTGGAAATCCAGACAGTTTGGCTTTTGGAAATTTCAGCAAGGCTGTACAGAAAACAGAGATTGGGAAGCAGCTCATTAACAATTCAGTGTTAATAATTCCATGTGACTGATTGAAGAGACCAGTATTGCTCATTAGATTTGGACATGTCTCATTTTTTAGAGAACAGCCTGTTTTTAAAATTAGTATAAAAATTGGTAGCAACCTGCCACAGAGCAAATAAAAATCCCTGTTGGTTGTCCCAGGGAACTGAGTGATGCTCATGTCACAGAGATCTGGGTCATTCTTACTTGAAGGTCAGAGAACAAAAAGAAGAGCCAGTTTGGTCCAACAGATAAATTCTATTGATGGAAGTTCTGGTTTCAGTCCTAGTACTTCAGGGCCTTGAGGAGTAAAAAAGGAAAAATAATTTTAATTTTTTTTTCTTATGCCTTTTTGGTTTTTGTTTGAATTACAGCCTCTTCCAGGAAGGGGTTTTCTCTGCTGTGTTCGTGAATGAACAGCAGAAGGGCAAGGAAACAGACTGAGAAAATGGAGGAAACACTTTGTCCATACAAACTGTAATAATAATAACATAGATGTGAAAAAAAGTTTAATGTTATTTTTATATATTTAAACAGTTGGGTTTTTAATGTGTTGCTGGGCATTTGGTAGCAGTGCTGATGGTTACTGTGCCAATTCAGTGTACTGCGAGTGTGGCTGCTGTTCGTTTGGCAGAGAACCTTTAACATTGTATCCTGGTTCCTGTAAAAATGGATATTATTGTACTGTAGCTTGAGTCTATTAAACCAAAGCCCAGGCAAGGCAGCCAGGAGCTCAGCAGCTTTTCCCTGGCTTCCAGCTGTCCCCCAGCTCTCCTCAAGTCGATGTCGTGCCAACCTTTGATTATTTTAGATAGCAGCTCACAGCCTAAGTGTCCCCTTCCTTTATTTTTGTTTTCAAAGTACAGTAACAGGGCAGTGCAAGTTGGTCATGTACCTGAAATGCTTTTAAATTCATGTCTCTCCAAGCCTTACCAGAGGGCAGACTGATTCTCTCTGTGGTGTTTCATTTTAGTCCCCTGTGCCTGGTTGTGCTCACGAAGTTCCCTCTACATCAAGTGCTTTTTCCAACTTTATTTGTACTTCAGGCTTGTGGGAATGTTGGTGTGTCCCTGACTGTGGAGTGACAGTGATGCCCTTGTTTGTGGGGTGTGGACTGAGCATTCCTTGGGGAAGAACTGGGGGAAGCACAGAGGATCACATTTCAATAGGATGACAGGAAAGCAAGTGTTTTCTTGGGTAACTTAGAGGTTTTTAAAGTATTTTGTACCTCTGAGTGGGCAGATTAGCCTGAGAAAGGAGCTGCTGTGTGAAGTTTGCTTAAAATAAGCTTTTTTGCTGGTTGGTAATTCTTGTGTCAGGTGAGAGTTCTGTGTTTCTGCAACATGTGGATATTCACACACAACATAAATATATTGTGTGTTTCTAATAACTCTTGTAAGAGCAGGTGAGATCTGTAATAACTCCTCAGGTAGAGTTGTCTTATTTCTGTTCTTAGCAGGGATGAGATGCACTTAATCTATTGGAAAAGTCACTCTTCTGTTTTATACTGTCTTCACTTCTTGTTGATTTAGTTCAGCATTTAGTTTTGTGCATCAGGGAGGTAAACCTGTTTCTGTGATGAAACTTCCTTGTATTCTTACATGGTTTGTAGCACGTCTCAAAGTGAAACCACAACCCTTCAGGCCTTCTGTAGCAGGGAACAGTCTGGAAATGTCACCATGGAGCAAGAAAAATTTATCTTACTAAACATCAATATAATTGAGTTTTCCAAGATAAATCCTCTGGGTAAGAAAACAAGTTAAGCTTGTGCTTCACTTCAGCTCCTCAATTAATCATCAGATTTTACTGCTGCTTCCATTGCTGCCAAACATTAACTGTGATCATTTTCCTGGTCACTAACCTCTCTGTCAATGAAAACTTGAATTAGTTTTTTCAAAATATCAAGAAAACAGGAGATTTGCTTCTTTTGCCCTCTTTGCCCCTCAGTCACTTAACAGTTTATGCAGTGGGCAAAAGAAGTTCTTTGCATTTGCTGTTATTTCTACAAATTAATTTCATTTAGGTTCAGTAATTATTTTTTTTCTGGGCTTGTTTTTATGAGCAAAAATAATAATGAAACTCTTCAGAGAAGCAGAAATGAGACTTTCTGAGTGAGGTGTGGGGAAAAGCTTGATTTGCTTCCTGGGCTAATTTCAGTTTCACTTCTTTTTGCAAACAGAGGGCAATATATGGGAGAGTAATGTGGAAAACCACAGTAATCAGCTGTGCCACTGTGGCTGCTGTGCTGTCCTCTTGTTTTGGCATTCCAAGAGCTGCTGTCCCTCTCTCTCTGTTGCTTCTCCCTATAATTTAATATCTCACAGCAGTGAATCACAGCTTGCTGCATGTAATTAAATGATCTCCATTGGAACCCAAATCCAGTAATAGGTGTCTGAGCGCTTTCCCTTTTTGAAAATTCAGGGGAATGAATATGTAAAGTTCTCCATTCTGCTTGAGTCTGCTCAGATTTTGACATCTACCAGAATTCCACGGAGTGAAGGATGTCCTCTGTTAAATCCTAGAATCCCAGGAAGGTTTGGTTTGGAAGGAGCCAAAAGCTAATCTCATTCCAACCCCTGCCATGGGGAAACCTTCCACTACATCCCATTTTCATTATTTTTCTTTTCAATCTCTGCAGTTCTTCAGGAACTAATGTCCTGATTGTTTTTAGCCACCAGCAATGAGAAGACTTGAGTAGAAATTCAGGATGGAGGCAAAATCCGTGGCCATCGGCGTGGAGGGGATGACCTGCAGCTCCTGTGCCCAGAGCATTGAGCAGCACCTTGGGAAGATGGATGGAATCCACAACATTAAAGTGAGTGACACTAGCACTGCCTGTAGCAAAGCTTTGTATGGGAAATCATGATAAATTGTTCTCCAAGGGAGGAAAATAATGTGGGAAGAGTTTATTCTTCATGTTTCTTGGGAGGCTGATGTTGGAGGTCCATTGGTGTATTTCTGGTAAATAAGAGAAAAACAGGTGCTTGCTTTACTGCAGTGGGAGCTAAGTCATTATCTGTTGCTCTTAATTAATTTTCTGCTTTACAATTAATTCAGTATTGTGAAGTAATGGGGAAAAAAAAAGGCAAGAACAGGGTTTGTTCTAATTCAGGCTTTCTTTGCCTGACTTGGTTTTAACTTTTTTCTTAGCTTAAAGGAGACACCAACATTACTAGTCTTTTTTCTGTTATGGGCAAAATATTGGACTGTAGAATATTCCAGGGTGAGCTGATTATCCTTGCAGAGTACATCACTTTACAGTACTTTTAATAATGGAAGCAATTTAAAAGTTGGGAGACTCCTATGAGTTTTGTGACCCAGCCTGTGGTAGAAAGAACAGTTCTAACAACAGAAAATTGAAAAGTTTATTTATTTAGTGTCTGTGTTCTGAAAGCATCCTGTTACATTCTGTAGTTGTTGATTTTACTCTAAAGAAAATAATATCTTCCTGGTTTCATCAACAGTGAACTCCTGTTTTAGTGGGGATATCTTAGGTGAACACTTGCCTTCCCAGACCTGGGCACAGTTTTAATTTGGGGTGTGTGTGATCATTGTCTGTAGCTGGTTTTGCAGGACCTGTTGTGGTGCACTTCCCCTGCAGAGCAGGTGCTGCACAGTTCAGAGCAGTTCCCTTTGGCCTGAAATAGGGGTTTGTGTACACACACAGCCACAGAAATTTTGGTGAAAAGCAGCAAAATTAACAAGACAGATCATTTTTCATCTTCCTTCAGCTGTAGAGGAGCTTTAATGTGAGTCTGTTCTCTGACAGCAGAGCCCTGGAGCTCTGAACAGCCCCCTGTGCATGGCCAGATAAATCACTGGGTGTCTGCAAACATGAACCCAGATAAAAGCAGCCTGTAAAATAACACTCCCAAATAATCTGATTTCAGAATCTTCCCTTTCTCCTTATTCTAGCAAAATATGTCATTTTGTCAGCCTTGTGTTTTCTCAGGTAATTTCTGAGAATACACAGGTGACTTTGGATAGGACAGGGAGATTTATACTTTAAATTGATTCGAGACAATGTGCATCCCCAGTATCTTTTACATCAGGAACGAAGTAGGTTTTTAAAAGGACAGTATTAAGACTTTTGTATTTAGGTTTTTAGGTAAATACCTTATCCCAAAGCTGAATGCTGTTTCAGAGGATACATTGCAAAAACTTAGTCTGAGTAGAGCAGGACTCTTAAGAAACTTTAAGAGGTCACATTTAGTAATTATCCTTTTTACAGCATCAGAGCTTCAGTCTAGGCATATCAGTTGTTGCAGAAAATTCTCTGGGAATGGTAAAACAAGGTTTGGTTTAATGATTATGAATTAGGTCAACAAGGGACATGAAAGTTAGATGGCTAATACAGACACACAGCTGCTTTCAGGTTATTCTGCAATGAAACCAATAAATGTCCATGTTGCTAATTCTGCTAAGGCTCATAATTGGGACAGAAATGAGGAAAGGTGGTTCTTAAAATGATTTAACTGATGTAATTGAATCATGTCTGTGGTCTTTAGGTTGTACCTTTGCCCAGAGGAAAGATAGAATTGAATTGATAATGTGCTGGGCCTCTGGCAGGCATTGCTTTTTCCTTTTGGAAACTGCAGTTATTGTGTTTGATATATCATCTGTTGGGAGCAAATTAAATTGAGGATATGTGTACCATCAGATGGGAAAGGTCATCAGCAAATAACGATGTCTCTGGGTCACCAAAATGTACAGAGAGAGGAAAACCAGCTTCTTTAATGTTTGTCACGTACCAGGTTTCTAAAGTGAGTTTTGGTGAAGTTTGATGCAGGTTTTTGCTCACAGCAAGTTACCAGCCTGTGCCTCCATTTCCTGGAAATGCTGGGCTCCTTTCACTGCTGCTTAAAGCAGTGGTTTTTTTTTCCAAGAGTGTTTTTTCCCATCCTTGTAGCCTGAGGGCAGTTACTCCTAACTGCATTAGAATTGCTGCTAACTGATTCGGATTTCTTCCCTGGGCTGTTTTGCTCCAGGCATTGAATTGGGTTAGTCATCCTAATTCAAGTGAATTTGGCTCTGGAAGTTTCATTAAATGCGTTGGTGCTGTCTGGGTGTTGCCAGTAGAAGTGGCCAGACAGACTTGTAAAGGATCCTGGAGCTGGGAGTCGTGCTGGGATCTGTTCTGTCCAGCCCTGGTGTTGCACAGGAGAGCAGGAGTTACTCAGTGGTGGTGGCTTTGCTCTTCGGGGTGAGTACTGAGGGATAAAGTTATACTGGACAAGTATTGCAAATACTTGCAAGTAAAAGCAGCTTCTAGTCTGGTGCAGTGTCAGGTCTCAACTCTTTGTGTTGCAGTTTGCTGAATTGCTTTGTTTCTCCCCTCGAGGTCTCTCTGGAGGACAAGAACGCCGTTGTCATCTACAGCTCCAAGCTGCAAACCCCAGTGACTCTGCAGGAAGCCATCTGTGACATGGGATTTGATGCTTCCCTGGCTGATTCAAACCCACAACCTGTTCTACCTGACACGATTTTCCTCACCCTCCCTGCCCAGCCAGCCCTAATGCCCAGGCAGATTTGTGCCACGCTGCTGAGGAACAAAGGGATTGTGGATGTGAAAGTGTCCTCTGATCAAAGAACCGCAGTGGTGACTTTCATCCCTTCCATCACCAATGGCAGGCAGATTACCCAGATGGTCCCAGGAGTAGATTTGAACGCCTCTGTGCCAGAGGTAACACCTGAAACTTGGGAAGATTCCAGCTGGTGCCAGGCGAGCAGCGCTGTGCTGCGCCTGAAAGTCGATGGGATGACCTGTCACTCCTGCACCAGCACCATCGAGGGGAAGCTTGGCAAACTGCAGGGAATTCAGAGGATTAGAGGTAAAATCTTAGTGTGTTTTTATGTAAATTGAAGCTGGCAAATTGCAAGGAATTCAACAGATGAGAGGTACAACCTTAGTGAGTTTTTATGTAAATTGAAGTTGGCTGTGCTGTTTGTTCTCTGATGGCGTTGCAGGTTTTAGCTGAGATAGAGCCACTGTCACACTCAGCCTTGTGGGACTGAATATTTAATTATGCTTTTAATGTGGACTAGAAGTGAAGACAGGAGCCCACCTTGTGGGAAGGATGGGGCTGTTACATGTCTGACAGTGTTCAGTGGTTGTTTTGCATTTGGTCGGGAGCCTGGAGTAATTGTGTTCCATAATTTTGTTACCAGTTATAGAAATCTCCTATACTAGATGTCTTTTTAAAATCGTAATTAATAATAGTTCATTTTTTCCGTCCAATTAAAAATTTTTATTGGCATATATGTAATTGTACCTAAAAGGCAAGACCAGCTTACTGAGACTATTAGCTTTGGGATAAGTGTATCGCTACAGACCCCCAAAGAAGGATAAATTCACTAAGTAGTAATGCCATTTGTGAAAATCTGAGGGAAAGAGCAAAAATTTGAGGAGAAGAGGAGTTGAAAGTTGTTGTAGTACTAGACAAAAAGTGGTTGAAGAACTAAGTTGTTTGACCTTTACCAGACCAATGAAATCTCCTTTCTGTTGCAGTTACGTTTCTGACCATTTAAAGTGTTGCTGGAAAGCTTTGACAAGGTCCTGTGATGTGCTTATTATGCTCAGGGCAGTGACACACACTTATTCTATTGATTAATTTCCAGTGTCCCTGGACAATCAGGAAGCTGTTGTTGTCTACCAGCCTCCTCTAATTACAGCAGAAGAAATAAAACAGCAAATTGAAGCGGCGGGTTTCACAGCAGCCTTCAAAAAGCAGCCTCGACCCCTGAAACTCAGTGGGATTGACCTGGAGAGGCTGAGGAATGCTCAGCCCAGAAGCTCTGAGGCATCACAGAGAGAAAACTCCAGCGGGACTGGCACAAAGACAGTTGTGTTCAGAGTTGAGGGGATGCACTGCAGTTCCTGTGTCCTCAACATCCAGAGCACCATATCGGCTCTCCCGGCAGTGATGAGCGTCGTGGTTTCATTAGAGAGCAAATCTGCTGCTATAAACTACAACCCAAGCCTGATTAGCATAGAAGAGCTGAGGAAAGCTGTGGAGAACGTGTCTCCAGAGAGGTTCAGAGTCAGCCTTCCTGAGGAACATGAGAACGTGGCGCTTTTCCCCACACTGGCGTCTCCACTGAAATCTCACCCTGCGTCCAAGGATCCCAGCCAGCCCCTCACACAAGTTGTTGTGATCAATATTGAGGGCATGACGTGCAACTCCTGTGTGCAGTCCATCGAGGGAGTGCTGTCCCAAAAGGCAGGTGTGAAATCTGTTCATGTCTCTCTCCCAAATGGAAATGGGACTATAGAGTACGACCCGCTGCAAACAAGCCCAGAAGACTTGAGGTCTTCAATAGAGGATATGGGATTTGATGCATCTTTTCCAGGTAATGACATGTGAAACTTTGGAATTTACCAGGACTGTGCAGTTTTGTTTAGGATTTGGTACCACCCAAGATGAAATTTAGCAGCTGACATACACTTTGTGCTTGCCAAGAGAAGCTTTATGTCTTCACTGCTGATGAGATTATTAAAGATAACGTGCACATCCTTTCATACATCAGATTGATTCAAATGGTTGAGGTGTCTGGCAGTAGAAGTATGTCAGATAAATGTTATTTTTGTCAATAACTGTAGAAGTGGTTGGGTGCTCACACTTAATCCTTTTCACCCTGTTCCTGCACAAACAGAGCATCCCCTGAGTTGCTGTAAGGAGCAGTGGCCTGTAATTCCAGAGCCTTTCTCTAGGGTTAAAAACACTGACTTTGCTTATGAAACATGCACTTGCTTACAAGTTCAGCTTTGTGCTCCAGGTAAAGTAAATAAAACTGTGTGTAAAACACAGAGATTTTGCTTACAGCTACAGGAGAGGACAAAGGATGTGCAGCAGAACAAAGACAATGAGGAAAGGCAAAAGGAAAAATGGTAACAAGCCAGTAAGTTAATCAGTGGCCCACCTTTGTCTTGCTTTCTTTTGCTGACTCTTAACTGATGGACGGGTGGATGGATCAGCTTGACAAGGTGTGTACAATCACCATTTTCAGTCTAAATGAACAGCAGTGTGTCCTAGCAGCTCATCCCTCCCTGCAGTGGCTGGTCACAGTGTCACAAGCTGCATTCTCCTTTCCAGCAAAGGCAGAGCTCCCTGTGGCCAAAGCTGAGCCCTCCCGTGAAGCACAGCTGGACTCTCACAAGCCTGAGCCACCCTCCAAAGTGCCACCAGCCCACCTTGGCAGGCAGGAGAGCAAGACCATCTCCAAGTGCTACGTCCAGGTCACAGGAATGACGTGTGCCTCATGTGTGGCCAACATCGAGAGGAATCTGAGGAGGGAGGATGGTGAGATGTGTGTCAGTGTGGTCTGTTACATTTCCAAGCATTTGTTTTGGACAATCCATCTGGCTTTTGCAGTGTTCTTAAGGGGTGGGTTGTCAGGACAGGTGTTCCTGCTCACCTCTGGCCCATAGGAACAGGGATATCCTTGCTGCTTTATTCTTGCTGCCCAGACACTGCTGTTGCAAAAGCAGCAGCTGCGTGCTCCAAGGAATATAGGGATCAAATAGGGGATCCTTTTGAAGGTAAAACAGCTCTTTCCTACTGGAGGGAGGTGCCCAGGTGTGCAGCTGAAAGGCAGAAGCAGGTGTGTGCTTTGGGGAGCTGTGACAGAGGGACAGTGTGAGTGGATTAAAGGGACACAGGTTAATTTTAGCTCTGGGCAGGGCAGTGGTGTGTGTGATGGTATTCGCAGGAACAAACGGCTGCACGCCTGTGAGGCAACAGAGTCATTAATGCAGACTGTGTTTAATTATTGTAATGAAGATGGATGGGTTTCAAGTTAGCCTGGATTTTAATTTTTTTCATCCTAGGAAATGGATGACTCTAAATCCTCTCAGTGCCCAGTAGGATTGCACTGTTAGATCTGCCCGTCCTCATACAGGTTCTCCCTAAAAAAGGCTTCTAGAAATGGTAAATGCAGATCAGAGAAATACGCTTCCCTGTGTTTTAGAAGAACTTCTTTTAAGTAAAAATAGATCATGTTTTCATGTAGCATGGACAGAATGTTTGTAATTAGACTGTTAGAGGCATGCTGCTCATGTGGAGTGATGCTTTCATCTGTCACACCTGCACTGAGGTGCTGGTGTTGGTGTAGCTTCCAAACATGAGGGTGTTTTTCTTTATGTACAACACGGAAGCTTTCCCAATTTCAATAAATTGTGTCGTGCCCCCGTGTTACAATAAATGCAGGATGCTTCCTAAGCCTGATCTGCCACTCCCACATTTTGTTTCCTAGGAATACACTCGATCCTCGTTGCCCTCATGGCAGGGAAGGCAGAAGTGAGGTACAACCCTGCTGTCATCCACCCTGCAGCTATTGCAGAGCTCATTCGGGAGCTGGGCTTCGGAGCCACCGTGATGGAGAGCTGCGGGGAAGGAGATGGGATTCTGGAACTTGTTGTAAGCTGATCATTAAACCCAGCCACCCTCAGCTTTTATTACTTTTATCTGTTGGATGTGCTTGTGTTAGTGTCCACTTCCTAGAGTTTAATCATGTCATAGAGCTTAATTTATAGCAAATGAAGTATAAGGTACATTGGGTATGTGTCACAAATTTTATCTTGTCCTGCAGACTGTGCTGGCTCACTACTACACTGAAAATGCAGAGAAATATTCCTGCATTTTTCTGTTTGCTCTTCCTGTTAGCAGAATTTACTTTTTTTTTCTTTTTGAAGCTGAGTATAGCTCAGTGTCCCCCAGCTCTGAGATTGAATGGCTAACAAAGATTTAACAGGGCTTAATAACCTTGTCCCTGTGCTGTGCTTCCTCTAGAAGGGTTGGAGGGGCCCCTGAGCAGCGTGATTTTCTGGGAGGCATCCCTGCCCATGGCAGGGGGTTGGAACTGGATGATCTTTAAGGTCCCCTCCAGCCCAAACCATTCCATGATTCTACAGTGCTCCCATCTTTAACTAGAAAGATCCATCTCACTGCCTCACACCCCAGATGAAAGCAATAAATGATGCACCACAGTCAGGAGCACTTTTCCTACTTGTGAGGATGCATTTGCCAGGTAACCTGTGCTTTGCTAACAGGAAGGAACCTTTACTTTACAGGTGAGGGGGATGACCTGTGCCTCCTGTGTGCACAAGATAGAATCCACCCTCATGAAGACCAATGGTGTTCTGTACTGCTCAGTAGCTCTTGCAACCAACAAAGCCCACATCAAATATGACCCTGAGGCCATTGGTCCTCGAGATGTCATACAAGTGATAAAGGTGAGTTTCATGTAGGCACCAAGTGTCCTAAAATATCCAGTGTCCTTGGGAGAGTTACACTCCCCAGAAATAGGAGGAAAAGCTCTTAAAGCATAAAATAAGTCTCTTTTCTTCCATCTGCTTTCTTCTTCTTAGTGCAGGTTTTTGCATTTTGCAGGTAATATGTGTGTTCTGGCTCAAAAATGCTCTGTTAGAACTTTGCTTAAGTTTTTAAAAATAAATACTATGAAAGCCAGGTCGTGGTAGACTTGGAGATACCAGCTATAAGTTTGTAGAAAAATAAAGCCCCTTTATTTAAAAATAAAGTACTGTAGCATGTGAGAGGTGAAATGAGTTTCTCAGCCTTCTCCTTCAGTTTCTCTGTTCCTGTGCTTTAGGAACAACCATTTTGGAAAGCCACATTTTAGAAGAGCATTCTATTCCAGAAAGGTTAATTTCTACATCAGATTGCTTTTCTCTTTTTGAAAGGTAACTAAACAATAGTAGCAGACATCAGTAAGTAAACGACATTTCATATCAGAAATGTTAATAAAGTTAATCAAAGGTAAGACTGACACCATCAGTAATTTGGCAGTAACTGAGCACGAAGTGTATTTTAGAACTTACTGTTCTTTTTTTTATTGTGCTTTTTTTCCTTAGGATTTAGGTTTTAGTACTTCTTTAGTCAAAAAGGATAGATCTGCCAGTCATCTGGATCACAAACAGGAAATCAGGCAGTAAGTATTCCTGAACTTGAACCTGATTCTTTTTTGTTACTCAACCATCAATTTATGATTCTTTGTGTGACTGTGCAGACTTGCTAGTTAAAATATTCTCTAGCACTTGGCTGCAATGCAAGTTTTTTTCCTTTTTTTTCTCTTTTTAAATCTGAGGTGGAAAAGATCTTTTGTCGTGAGCCTGGTTTTCTGCATCCCTGTCATGGGGCTGATGATTTACATGATGGTGATGGACAGCCAGCTCTCAGATGCTCATGCACATCACAACATGAGCAGTGAGGAGATGGAGGCCCTCCACTCCTCCATGGTCCTGGAATACCAGCTCCTGCCAGGATTGTCTGTCATGAATTTCCTGTCATTTTTACTCTGTGTCCCTGTACAGGTGAGTGGGGCTATGGCAACTCCTGCTTTGCTGGGCTTAAACACTCAAAATGGAAGGTGATGAAGAAATTAATTTGCAAAGTGACTGTAATTATGCTGATGCAAAATGCTTTTGAGGTTGTGTTGCCAAAAGAGTTGGTTCTGAGGACTGTCAGGGGTGGGACAGGGCAGGTAGTGGAGGGGTGCTGTGCACCTGAGGCAGCTCCTGAATCCCACTGGGAGGGCACTGGGAATACCTGAGAGTGCTGTGGGAAGACCACAGCCCTGGCTAGAGCTGGGATTTTGGTCAAGGAGAGAGGCAAATACCACAAACAAAATGGAAGAGCCGCTGCTGTGTGTTAGAGACGTGTGAAATGCCGTTGCAGGTGTTCGGAGGGTGGCACTTCTACATCCAGGCCTCCAGAGCACTGAGGCACAACACTGCCAACATGGACGTGCTCGTGGTGCTGGCAACATCCATTGCCTTCCTCTACTCCTTCGTCATCCTCCTGGTGGCAATGGCTGAGAGGGCCAAGGTGAACCCTGTCACCTTCTTCGACACCCCCCCGATGCTGTTCGTGTTCATCGCGCTGGGCCGCTGGCTGGAGCACGTGGCAAAGGTGAGGGAAAGAGACCCCCAAGGCACTGGGAATCATTGCAGGATGTTGTGAACTTTGTAAAAATACCCCCTGCAAAAGCTTTGCTGGGTTCTTTTAACCTTCTGTGTTGTAAAATCATCTTTAGTCACTGAACTAATAAAAGTTTGACTTAATAGCAGACTGTTTGCAGAAAGTGTTGTCTTAAAAGGGTAAATTGCAACACACACAGTTGTCATTTACCCAGCTTTTCTTTTTCAATAGTATAGTCAGAAAAACTTGAAAATTATTATTCTAGGGTAAAACCTCAGAAGCACTGGCAAGACTAATTTCATTACAAGCTACTGAAGCTACTATTGTTACCTTGGGCCCTGATAACGTTCTTTTAAGGTATCTTGCTTTGTCATTTGCTTTTTCTGTTGTTCCTTTTTTGTTGTTAATATGCTTAATTCACAGACAAATTTTACTGTTCTATAGAACTCTGAAGCAAATAACTTCTGATTTGCTGGCAGATAAAAGTATTAAAATGCAGAATTGACACTGCTCTGCTTTGGCTTATTGCTTTATTGCTGATTTTTTTTTTTTGCTGTGATAAGACAATTAGTGGATTTTCTTAACTGGAAAGTAAATAAAATTATGATAAAATAGGCCATTTCAAAGAGCACTATAACTTTCTCGTGATCATTTTGGTATGCACTAATGGCAGCCAGTGGGGTTGTGCTTTGTGTGTAGTGCCAGCTCCTTTGCCTGGGTCACTCCAGTTCCAATCTCTCATAAAACATTTGCCCCGTTCCAGTGAGGAGCAAGTGGATGTGGAACTGGTTCAGCGAGGTGACATTGTCAAAGTGGTCCCAGGAGGCAAATTCCCAGTGGATGGCCGTGTTATTGAAGGACACTCCATGGTGGATGAGTCTCTCATCACAGGTCAGCATTTGCTTTTTCTGAGCCCAAAAATGTTTTCCTTTAAACAAATCTGCAGACAGGAAGTCGAAGCTGATGTTCTGCCTCTCGTCAGGAGTTGGCAGCTGTCCCAAAGGTGCATTTTTCAGCAGCGTTGTGTCTGTTGTTGCCTTTCCCCAGGTGAGGCCATGCCTGTGACTAAGAAGCCTGGCAATACAGTTATTGCAGGCTCCATCAATCAGAACGGGTCCCTTCTGATCTCAGCCACCCACGTGGGAGCTGACACCACTCTTTCCCAGATTGTTAAACTCGTGGAGGAGGCCCAGACCTCCAAGGTAGAGTATTATCAAATTCAGCACTCGAGGTTTGCTGTCTCATGCAGGCACCAGCACACCAAATCACTGGAGGGGTGGCTGAGACTGCTTGGATTTGAATTGCAGCTGCATGATGAATGAAGTATCGTGCTGAATAAGGACTTTGATCCTGTCTGCTGAGCCAAGTCTCATCCTCTTATTAAGTAAATCTGTAATTATAAAGTGTGGCAAGCCAAGTGTGCTGCAAGCAGCAGCTGTGATTCTTCTCCTCTGTGCCTTCAGACACAAACATGATGGTGCTGAGTGATGTTTCTCCTTCCCAGGCTCCCATCCAGCAATTTGCAGACAAACTCAGTGGCTACTTCGTTCCTTTTATTGTGGCTGTCTCTGTGGTTACCCTTCTTGCCTGGATTATAATTGGGTTTGTGGATTTTGAAATAGTGGAAAAATACTTTCTGGTAAGTAAATCTCCTTAAACACCTTCTGAAATATTTAATAAACAGCCTTACAGTTTTATTAGACTGTGGTGGTTCCCTTTCTGGATTATCCTTGCAGGCAGTTGCTGACTATTACTGCTCTTGTTATTACATTTTTTACATTATATATATTTTTTACACTATATTGCCCCTGCATTTATGCTTAAAGAGAATCCACAGTAATTAATTAACTCCTGTAAGTTAGGATTTAAAAAAAAGTTAATTAGAAGAAGTAAATATTAAATATCAAAAATTTGCCACCATCCATCCCTCCTCTATGGGAAAAAGAAGTCCCTCCTGTCAAAAGCCCCAATTCTGCATCTGGCTCTGTTAGCACAGCTCTGTGTAAATTCATCTTGGGAATCAGTGGAATTCATCTTCATTACAAATTCCAGAGGAGGGTCAGGATCCCAACTTGGACTTAAGGGTTGCTTAGATCACAGGGCTTCTCGTTTCAAAACTATTTCTGATTAGAATTTCTTCGTTTCCAGGAAAGCCATCTTCATATCTGTTTTTTTTTTCTCCTTACTATATGTATCTTTGATAGAGTATCTTTTATTACATCATTAAAGAATTGTAGCATGTGGTGTCTTGGTTAGGAAAACGTCCTATAAATAAAACAGTCGAGTGTGCATGCAGTATAGAACAGAAGTTGGTTAATTAGTCATTAATTTAATCATTCATCTTAGGCTTTGCACAATTTGCCTGTGCCTTACTTCAGTATTAATACTCAGGAGATACATTAGCAGATGTTTCCAACCTCCCAAGGCAATGCGTAGTCGAATGTGTTGTTCCTGTTGTTCTCTCCTGTCCCTGACCACCTCCCCTCCGTGCCCAGGGCTACAACAAGAGCATTTCAGCAGCAGAGGTGATCATCCGCTTCGCCTTCCAGGCCTCCATCACGGTGCTGTGCATCGCCTGTCCCTGCTCCCTGGGCCTGGCCACCCCCACGGCCGTCATGGTGGGCACGGGCGTGGGGGCCCAGAACGGCATCCTCATCAAGGGCGGGGAGCCCCTGGAGATGGCACACAAGGTGAGCCCTGGGGCGTGCCCACAGGGCTGCCCGGCCTGGGGGCGGTGGCATTGTGCCAGCTGCTGTTGGAGCAGGTGATGGAACGTCCTGGTGGGTCCCGTCCAGCTCGGGATGGTCCGTGTTAGGTCATCGCTCCGTGTTCCGGAGTTTGGTAAAGTGGGTGCTTTTCCAAGGAATCTGCACCTCCACGCTGGGTTCATTGATTGAAATCTCGTTGCTTCCCTGCAGGTGAAGGTGGTCGTGTTTGACAAAACGGGGACCATCACCCACGGCACTCCCGAGGTGATGCAGGTGAAGTTCCTGGTGGAGGGGAACCACCTCCCTCGACACAAAATGCTGGCGATTGTGGGGACGGCGGAGAGCAACAGCGAGCACCCCCTGGGAGCAGCGATCACCAAGTACTGCAGAAAGGTGAGGGGCTCCCACAACACAGCCTGCTCTCCCTCCTGGAAGAACCTCTCTTGCAGGACTGCATCAATACCACAAGACTGTTCCTACAGATTAAGTAATTATTGTGTTTAATTGGGAAAGCTGAAAATCGTGGAGCCACATAAATCACACCGTATTAAATGCACCATTCAGACTTAGACTTTGATTATTTCCTTCCTCCTCTTTGTTCAACTGCACTTTATTTTGTGGGCTTTATAATTGCATCATGCTTTTATATATTTAAAAATTTCATCAGTTTCTGTCCTCTTTTTCTAGGAGCTGAACTCAGAAACCCTTGGGACGTGTACAGATTTTCAGGTAGTTCCAGGCTGTGGCATTAGTTGCAAAGTCAGCAATATTGAAGCTTTACTCTACAGGAAGAACAGAATGGTTGAAGAAAACAATGTTAAAAATGTGACACTTGTAAAAATTGAGGAGAATGCAGACGAATCAGTGCAGCCTGCTTTGATCATTGATGCTGAACTACCAAGTAAGTTAATTCTGGGTTAGAGATTAAAATGGAGATTTTTTGATTTTGTGTCTTTAGGATCCTTAAGAGTGAGGTCACTTATTTCTGCCTTGGAGAACTGGGCTGACATCAAGGCATGCATTAAACAGTTGCTCATTAGTTTATTTCGTGCTCACACAACACTCAGAACATTTAAATTAAATAAAATTTCAAGTTGCGTGTTGAATATGGGACTGGAAAATCAGACAGGAGTTGTCTGTCAGCTCTCTCTGGCTTTAGTTTGCTTCATCCCAAGTTACACGTAATTTTGGCTAGCAAATGGCATTTGCATAACTGGTTAGTTTTTACTCAAGAACAGCTCACTGTTAGGTCTTTCAACTCCGTTGGGCTGTTCATAGAAATCAGAAGCACTGAGAAGGTGACTTGGTCTTTTATTGTCCTTTGACCTGGGGTTTTTGGCCCTCTGACATGGGGTGGCTCCCCAGGACTGAAGAAACATTGGTGTCTCTCTTGTTAAGGACACATGAAGAGATTGATAGGGCAGAAAGTATTGAGGAATTCTTTATTTCAGTTTGGATTCCCTGCAGTGCTGTTCCAGTGCACACTGGGAGAGCCTGGCTGGGATGAGCTGCAGGGAAGCTCCCTGGTTATCCATGTGATGGTAGCATCGTGTTTTCTTCCTTCAGCTACTGTGACCTCTCAGAAATACTCAGTTCTCATCGGGAACCGGGAATGGATGACCAGGAATGGCCTCCTGGTGAGGAGTGAGGTGGACAAAGCCATGATGGAGCACGAGCGGAGAGGCCGCACGGCTGTTCTGGCAGCTGTGGATGGTGAGTTCAGGGCTGCTGCCTTATTCAGTTTGATTGCCACTAAATAGCACATAAAATGTCAAATAAATAGAAATTAATAAGTAGTGATGTCATAGCAGCCACACCTGAAGCAGAGTAATGGGATGAAAAGAGATAATTAATCAGTTTTACAGCACTTTATTATGGGAAAGGCTCTTCCTACCCAACTTAGCTGATAGGAGAGTTGGGCATGATAATACAATGCAAAGACTTCAAAGAAAGCAAAAGGGGAGAAAGGAGAGAAAAAAGAATTTTTTTTTTTTCATTGTGGTTGTACAGTCTGTGCTCTGTATTGCTTCAAACCTTGCTGCACCAATAGCTGTTCTCATCTCTACTGTCAGCAGTAACTGGCTCTGGAACTGGACTTACTAGGGGAAGTTACTCTAAATCAATAAAGATCTTTATTACAAACACTTTCTTTCTGTTTTTTAGGAGTGCTCTGTGCCTTGATAGCTATTGCAGATACTGTGAAGCCAGAGGCTGAGCTGGCAGTGTACACTTTGAAGAGCATGGGGTTAGAAGTTGTCCTCATGACCGGTGACAACAGCAAAACAGCTCGGTCCATCGCCTCTCAGGTGGGCTGGTGTCCTGTGCCCGGGGCTGGAGCTGGATTCAGCAGGAAGGGTGGTGTGGCATGTTGGTATTGCTGGTGGCTGGTCTGTTGTGAAAGATGGTCATGTAAAAAAATTCGGAATGAAGAGGGAATGCAAGAAGTTTTTGAATGGAAGTAACGTCAGCTGTGAATCCAGAGCTGTTTTCATATCATCAGCTGGGTTTGCTCTTCAGCTCATGAGTGATAATGTGGGTTTCACTCTTCCTGGCCACATCATTCCAGGCAGGAGCTTTAACAGCTGCTGGAAAAGCTGCAGCACAGTTGTGTCCTCTCTGTCTGTCCAGGTTGGCATCACCAAAGTGTTTGCAGAGGTTCTCCCCTCGCACAAAGTGGCCAAGGTGAAGCAGCTCCAGGACGAAGGGAAGCGGGTGGCCATGGTGGGAGATGGGATCAACGACTCCCCAGCCCTGGCCATGGCCAACGTGGGCATTGCGATTGGCACGGGCACGGATGTGGCCATCGAGGCAGCTGATGTGGTTCTCATCAGGGTAAGACATCGGAGCTAAAGGGAGCTGGTAGGAGGGGTCAGATGGACCAGGGTGTCTTGGCTGATGCAGGGGTGCAAAATCTCCATAGTCCAGGAGAACTGGAGCAGAGATTGTCTTCACTGTGTTTAGTGCAGTGATTATCCCATAAAGGAAACTTCCGAATTTTCTGGGTACTGCACATTTTGGGGTAATTAAAGTTTGCGAGTGGGCAGAGGAGGACAAAGTGACCTGTCCTTTGGCAAAGGTAAATTACATTTGGGTAACACACCATGGCACCTCCAGGGTTACAGACACTTCTTCCTACACTTCAGCAACACTGGCAGACTGTGGTCAGTGTTTGGAGCTGTCCTGAGAGGTGCTGTGGACGTTACTTGGATTATGAAGACTTGGCACTGACCAGAGCAGCCTCCAGAGGGCTTGCTGTGATTAGCCTGCTACATCCAGTGCTGTAGTGAGCTGTAAAACAGGACTGTGCTGACACTACACGTGTGCTTTCTGTCTCTCTGACTGCTCCAATAAACATTTTAACTTGCAGGATGACCTGATGGATGTGGTAGCAAGCATAGATTTATCCAGGAAAACCGTGAAGAGGATCCGGATCAACTTTGTCTTTGCTCTAATTTATAATCTCATTGGAGTTCCCATCGCTGCAGGTGTGTGAGTGCTGCCTGCACTAATTGGATTGGGCTCAGTGAGTAGAAGATTGCAGTGATTTACTGTTGTGTGGGAGAGTTTCCATTGTCTTTATTTCTGGCTGTCAGTAAGGGCAGAGTTCTCTGCAGTGGAGTATTTGTGAGCTGTCCTCCTCCCACACTTTGGCTACTATGGATGTGCTCAGCACATCAAAATAACTTCAGGATAAAAGGTTTATTGAAAGAGCCTGATCCTGTGAACAAGCGGTTTGAGTGCAGCGTGGGCAGGACATGCCACCTCTGACTGTGCAAGTGTGGCACATCCAGGTGTGCATTCTCCTGAGGTTCCAGTTGAGATAAACCACAAATCCTTATGTATTAAATATTGGTCATTTAAATTAAAATCCCATTTACTAACAAATTAAAAAACAACAAAAACTAGACAGTCCACGTTAAATTGTATCTATCAATACATGAATAATGCAGTGTTTCTGCTCTGAACTTTTACTGCTGGTTTAATTTTTTAGGTGTCTTCCTGCCCATTGGTTTGGTTCTGCAGCCCTGGATGGGATCTGCAGCCATGGCTGCCTCCTCAGTGTCTGTTGTGCTTTCTTCTTTGCTCTTAAAGATGTGAGTAGGAACAGTCTTGTGGTTTGTAACTTGGATTTGAAGCTCAGATCTTTTACTTTGAGTGGCAGAAAATAAATGTGAAACTATGAGAGATTTTGAAGAACAGATTAGGCAAGTCTGTGTTAAGCAGACAGTAGTTTTAAAATGTAATTTCTAATGTGAAGAGATGAAATGTTCAGAATGGGAAATTCCTTAGTGGCCTTTGTGTGTTTGTGAGAAATTTTGTTGGTCAAATTATAAATGTCTGTGGCTTGTGCACAATCATAGAAGTTTCTGTCCATATTTCAGTGTATTTCACTCCAGCCTCAGAGGTATTGATATATTTTGGTTTCTCCTTCCTTAGGTACCAGAAACCAAGTTCAGAGAAGCTGGAGTTCCGTGCCCGTGGTCAGCTGAGGCACAAGAGCCCGTCAGAGATCAGCGTCCACGTGGGGATCGATGAGAGCGGGACTGGCTCCCCGAAGCTGAGCCTGATGGATCGAATCATCACCTACAGCAGAGCCTCCATAAACTCCCTGTTCTCTGACAAGCGTTCAGTGAACAGCATCGGCCTCAGCGAGCCAGACAAACATTCACTGCTGGTGGGGGATTTTGGAGAAGATGATGACACAGCCTTATGAAAGACTCGCTCCTCCCACCCCCACTGAGGTGAAACAAAAAAACCCCAAAGCAAAAAACACAACCAAAACAGCTGTGGTGAGGTCTGTGCATGTCCTGATCCTCGTGGAGGTCTTTTAGATGCATTTCTTCTTCAGTGTAGAGGTAGTTTTTGCCATGACCTTCCAGGATCTTTTGTGGTTTTTAATCTAGACTTACCAAAAATATCTGGTGCAGAGCTGTCGATGCTCACAAACGGGGCTGTGTTCCCATTCCATGGAGCTTGCAGTATAGCATTTATTTTGGCAAATTGTCAAAATACAATTAAGGAAACTAAGGAACCAGAAACTCATTTCCCAGCCTTATACCAGGCTATTTTATGCATAGTGGAGTTCAGTGCTGTGTTAAAAAAATTGTGAATTTGCATCTGCAAAATGCTGAAGGTTCTGTTTGCAGAGAGATGTGCCTTACTTAAGAACCCTCTCGCTTCCACAGCCTGCCTTCTGCCAGAAATTGGTCCTCTTTTGCCTTTTCTTGTCAACATCTGGTTCCAGCTTTTCACACTCCAGGCTTCAAATCATCTCCGTGTGATCTGGATTCCTGCGTGGTGGAAAACGAGGAGGTTTGGGGCTGAACCCACACTGAGCTCTGCACATCCTGCCCCAGGACTCTCCTGCCCTGAGACTGTCTGCCTGAAGGTTGTCTGGGTTGGGAGGTTTGCTCATTCCCAGCCTCTCCTAAGCCAAAAACTCCTGCAACACCTGAATGCAATATCAGTGTGAGGTGTGTTAGCCAAAGTGTTCAGCTTTAGGAAGGAGCAGTGCAGTTAGTACTCAGCACCAGGATCTACTGGCACTGCTTCAATGAACCAGGAGAGTTTGTCACAGACTGCCTTTACAATTTTTACAGTTCAGTCTTTGCTTGTAAAGGTAAGTGTCTGTATTCCAGGAATGGCCCAGCATCACTGCCTTGGTCGATCCAAACCCCCTTTGCTTGGTCTGTGCAGATC
Organism: Edolisoma coerulescens; assembly: GCA_013397115.1. Lineage (NCBI taxonomy): Eukaryota > Metazoa > Chordata > Aves > Passeriformes > Campephagidae > Edolisoma > Edolisoma coerulescens. The sequence goes on from VWZW01002173.1 coordinate 328,585, forward strand.
CAGGCACTGTGAATTCAGACAGCTGTCATTTGTTGCTGAACTGCAATGTCAAAATGCAACTTCTGATCATGAAATCATTAATATCAAAAATATCCTCAGTGAGAAATAGAGATGCCCATCAGCCAGTAGCTGGTTACCTGTTTGTTACTCACTGAACCTCGCTCTCCCCATCTGCTGCTCAGGCAGCTGTCAGCAGCAATTGCTGGGTTCAGTAATGTTCAATTTCATTATGAAGTGCAGTCCATGGTGTAACTGTGCCAGTTGTGCTTGTAGAGGAGAAATACTCAGTTTGGTGTAGATAAAGAGATTCTCTCTAATGTTCTGCTTTTTAACTCAAAGCCTGATGTCAGGGCATAGATTGTGTATGTAAAAAGTCCTGAGTAAACAGCTCTTGCATTTTATCTGAAAACTACCAGAAAAATCCCATTGTGTGAGAGCAGAAAAGCTGTGCTGGGGGATGTGTTGTTAGGAAATCAGGGTACCTATATTGCAGTGAGGAGAGCAGCATCGTGTGCTGCTGCCGCTGGTTTAAGAAACAAAATATTTCTGTAGCAGATTTTGGGTTCTTATTATCTCTACATGAATATAGAGTATTTTTATAAATTAGATTACAGCTGTAGGTAATACATAGTGTTGTTACGTGCTGAGATACCCCACTGCACAGCCATTCCATGAGGTTTTGTTCTCAGTTTGCAGCAGCAGAGCTGTTCTTACAAAGCAGATTGTTACCAAAAGCTGTTTGGTCATGTTAGGATGGGTTTTAGTGCTTCACAATCATGCAACGACTTCAGTTGTCTTGTTTATCCACCCTCCTTGTTGGTGTTCTTGGCACAGTTGTGCAGGTGAAAGGGAGGTATTTACATATTTCTGTCTGTGCTCAGTCACTCCTTCAGATGGGAGTTTCACTGCTGGTTGTGGAGTGGATGGCATGGAAATGACCCATCAACCCTCCTACTGCAGGAAACGGGGAGGTAGTTCAGGGTTGAGTTCCTGGTTGGTCAATAAAGCAGCATGAAGAACTTGTTAAATTATTTCCAAATATATTTTTAGAGCACTTTGCCTTCAGCCTTTCATTGCCCAAATGCTGTGGAGGTTGAATGTTTACGGCTTTACCTCCAACTTTTCCCCAACACAGATGTTTTTCTAGGCTTTATCATTTTCTGTGAAACTCAGCGTTTGATCCAGGTACAGCAAAATAAGGCTCTTTTTCCCAACCAGGACGCTTAAAGAGGTGCAGAGATGATTATCAGGGGATAAGGAACAGCAGCTGCTGTCTGGGAGGGATGTCAGAGCAGCTTGTAGGGATGGCCAGGGGATCAGGCTCTGGGGAGAGGAAATAACTGAGCCCGAGGAGGGGTGGGGGGCAAGGTGGTTGTGGTAAACTCAGATTTTTGAAAGCAGGTTCTCTGTCCAACACTCCCCAAGGGTGAGGTAATGACTTCTAGGATGTTTATCTTGTGATTTAATATTACAAAAGGTGCTTTACGTTGAAGAACCAAAATCCCTTTCAGTTTGAATGTACAGTGCAAGTAGAATCATGTGTGGGAGCTCAGTGTTTTCCCAAATGTAAATGTTTTAATATGTAAATAGGTTGCTCCTGTTGGAGACAGTTTGGATTCAGAAATTGAAAGTATCACTTGGAAACACTCAGTTACAAACAATGTTGTATTACTCCTTTGTCTATTTTATTTTCTGTATCTAGCTATTTATAAACCTGTGCTCTATTTAATAAAAAAGTACATATGCTCCAGGCTTTAAAAGTTGCTCTTTGAATCTTAACCAAACTTACTTAAACTTTTAAAAGAGTTTAAAACACTTGAAATTTTATACAAAAAGAAAAAGAATGTGAAGTTGACAGAACACAATGGAAGCCAGAAAACGCTTTTATTTATTAAGAACTAGGCTTATTTTTTTTTTTTTGCTTAGAATTCCAACAAAATGTTTTAAACTGGAGAATTTTTGTTGTTCAGTTTTAGTGATGAAGAATGGAGAAGGGAATCCTGGTTGGAACGTTAATGTAGGGCTGTTACAGTTCTTTGCATCTCAGAACATGTTGTCTCACGTTTCCTATTCTTCTAAGACTGTGCCTCCATCCTTCTAATGGCAATTATAAGCTATGTAATAAAAATGTAGCATCTGCAGGCTGTTTTAAATCATGTTCTTTCATCTCCTTTAAATATTTGTTGCTGTCTCAGCAGAAGGCCAAGGATTGGGGGTTAGGTGTAGTTCCAGCTCTGCTGAACACAGCCTTGAGCAAAGACTGAGCCTGTGTGGAACTGCAGGGCTGGGGGCAAGTGGGGCTGGTGAGAGCTGGGAAGTTGTGGAATAATCTCATGTGGGAACATCCCTGTGTTACAGAAGGGGGGAGTAAATAATTGAGGCTGGAAGAGGCTGCTGGAGGTCACACAGTAAAAAGCTGTCCCAGGTGAGCCAGAGCTGCTCACCCAGGACTGAGGTTTGTAACATCTCTACACCCTTTGGGCAGGCTTTGCCAGGGGTCAGTCACCCTCACAGTAAAAAAGAAAGGGGGTTTCTTGTGTTAGGATGAAATTTCCCATATTTTGGGTTGTGCCTGTTGACCCTGTTCTGTCACTGGGTGTTACTGAGCACAGTCTGGTTCAAGTTCTATCCAAGTGGTTCCAAGATGAAGAATTTTGCTTTTCCTTAAGACACAATGCTGTAATTTCATCCTCTTGGACTGTCCTGGGCCTAGTATGCCCCATCAGGTGTGGAAACCTACAGTTTCAGCTCTTGTGGTCTGGAAAATGCAGGTTTGTTGCACGAAAATAGTAACCAAAACATTTGGGATTGTTTCATTTAGGCCTTGAGTTATTCTGGGTTAAGGCAGTGTGTGAACTTTCTTGTTTCAAATGCAACTTTTGTTTCAGCTCTGACTGAATTATAAATAAATAAATAAATAAAAAGCCAAACCAAATCCTCATTAAGTAGCCAGCAGGCCCCAACTCCTGTGGACTAAGGTGTGATACAAAAATCTTTGCATTCACCTGGCCAATGCCCATCATTGTGATTCAAGAAATGCCAATTTTAATATAGAATTAAAAATTATTAAGACTTTCCTGGAATTTTAAAATGTCTCTCCTTTCCTGAAACCTGAGTCAACGATATTTCCCAGAGTAAATCCTGTTCCAAGCCCCTGATTTCAGTTTTTCTTGAGCTCAGTTTAGTTTAGTACAGCAGCCTCACCTCCCCTGGTGCCAGCAGCCACGTGTGAGTGGTGAGCAGAGCTCTCGCATTCCACAGCACTGTTTTGTTAGGGGAAAACAGAAAAGTTAAATTATTTGATCAAATACAGGTTCATTCTACAGTGGACAAAATCAGTGGAACAAATACCATGTTTAAGGGCTCTGATAGAAAATAAGACTGTAGATAGTGTAGGATTTATGTTAATTTAAGACTTACTGTCTTTGGCACAAGAGAGAGAGAGCAACGCTGTGTTCCTGCAGCCTGGCACAGCCAGGGTTAACATTGGAGCCTCTGCAGCTGCTGCCTCAAACATCACATTTTCAGGCTTGATGGAATCCCTTTTCCATTTTACCAGCATGCAGTTCCTGCATGGATTTTTGAACCACTCCCTCACTGCTTTCAGTTCAGTATGGCTGCATCATCTTTTAAGATGCTCTTTCTTTTTTTTCCCTTTTTAAGTAAATCTTTAGACCACATCTCTGCAGAGCAGTCTGACAAGCCCTTAAGGTCAGACTCTGATTCCAAATTCAGCATCTGCCTTGATAGCAGAATGGTGCTAGGGGCAATGTTAGGGAGGTTTTTTTTCCTTCCAGTTGACTGGACAATTTAAGTGGTAGCTGCGAATTTGTACCACGTCTTCTTGGTCATGAAGGAAAACTGCTGACCAGGTACGATTGGGTTGTCCGTATCCCATTAAACACATCTCTAAAATAAATTTTTTTAAGGAGAGTTGGAGAGCTGTACACACACACACACACACACACACACACACTCAGGTGCAGGAACAAGAGACACGGGGAAGGATTTTTCAGCATTTTTTAATTAACCCCTCATTCAATTTCATGCATGGCCAGCCCTGATGCCCTTTGTCCCTGCAGATGTTGGGAATGAGGTGGTGCAGGCATCGGCCCGGTGAGGGAGCAGCCAGGAGCTAGCTGCCTTTATTCTCTTAGGATTGTGCCCATTTTTCAGGCAGCTTTTCCCATAGTTCCAGATTGGATGCTCTTTATCTTTCCTACATGATCTCTGGGCTTGAATATTGACCATCTCCCACTGCAAGAACAGAGCACTCAAACCTTGTGCTGCAGCCTGTTTTTAAGTGGAAGCTTAAACTGCAGCCAGTGGTTCTAAAAGCAGGAAGTTTCTGCAGCCTGGCTCACGCGACACAGATGGAGATGCAGATTATTGGTCTCCAAACCACAGCCCTCCCGTTTGTCTCACACAAACACACCCCAGTGCACCAAAGCCTGTGGTCTGCCCTAAACTTGCACAGTTTTTTTGTTCCTTTTGGATAAATGAAGCTGGCAGGATTGTGCAGGAGAGGGCTGTGCCAGTCTGAAGTCCAGCTGCTGCTTCATATTCCTAGGAATGACTTCCCAGGATGGTCACAGGTCTAACCCCTGCTCCTTGGGTTTGTCATTACCAGCCCTTTGCCCTCCTGGCTTTGCTGCAGTGGTTAATTTAAAAGTGCAGGGGTTGAACTGTTTGCATGGGCTTTTTTCTTTCAATATTTGCAGTATATTCTAAATATTTCACAACAGGAGGGAAGGACAGAGAGGTGACTCAAGCGTGGAAATGAGCTTTGAATGTGTGTCTGTATTTCTTCCCCTTTTTTTGTAACTCCTTTTATAAGACACAAATTCTGGTGCCTGGGCCATATCCCATCTGGAATTGTGTTCTGCCACCTCAAGTTCTCATCTGACATCCTCCCTATTCCTCCATCTCAAGTTCTTCACCAAAAAAAAGGGGAAAAAGCAAACAAGGATAAAACCAGACAACACTGAATGAGCTACAGCTGCACTTCTGCCAGAACAATGATCTTTATAAATGCACCAAGATTGCTACAGATTTCTTACCCAACACTTTCGTAACCTATTGGATGGATACAGTGGAGCTGGTCCTATTGAGTAGAGTACTCTTGGTCATTTTTATTTCTGGTTTGCTTAATCCTTTTATTGCTGAATGCCCTGTCTACCTGGGGATTCACAAGTGTCCTGCTGTCCCTTTTCCCTCAGCTGTGGCACACGGCTGTCCAAAATCGCTGTGGGTGCTCAGGTTACTGTGTTCGTGCCACCACACGCCGTGACATTCCTGCTCTGCGCTTTTTTACCCCTAGGAGGTGACAGGCGAGCTTTTGAAATTAAAGCCTTGTCCTAATGAATGAACCCATTTCCCAGGGAAAGCGGGAGGTGCTGCAAGGGCTGGGTTGCGGGCTGCAGCTGGGAAGAGCTTTCCTTTCTGAGTCAGCATCGAGGAATTTAACCTTTGCCTTCGGAGAAAGCATCACAGCATGAAGCAGAACAGGAAGAAGGAAAGGGATTAATTTCAGAACAGTTAAATAGTTACAGCTCCCGTGGATGCAGAGAACCCCTTCCTTATCTCCTCACGCGGGGTCCCTCTAAGGTGAGCGTTTGTTCACCTGCTGTCGCTTGTGCTGCCGGCTTGGCAGGCAGAAGTGGCTCTGGCCAGCTCTGCTCCGTGCAGGCGATCCCAGCTCCTGAGGAGAGGCTGGATTCAGGACCAGTTTAGGATTTGACTCTCGGGCCTCGGTGAAGGCTGTATTCACACGGACTCTTCCAGATGTCCCTGCCCACAGCTGACATTGTGAGTGCCGTCCAGGGGCTCTGGGTTACAAGGACTCACCTGATGATACTGAGGTCGGGTTGCTACATCGCAGGAGGGACCCCTGGGTGCCCCCCTGATTTACTCTGCAGCCAACACTGAGACCATTACTGGACCTCATTTAATTTGAAACCTGAACGTAGATTTATAGCAATATATGAAAAACTACAGTGACACACACTGACAAACTAAGGTGATATTTCCTGGTGACCACTTCACAGGTGATTTCATGTTACCTGTCAGTTCGTTCCCACTTGTGTATTTCAGCATTTATTGCTGTTGGGATTGATACCTTTAACATGTCTTGGAGGCCCATGCAGGCTTTCCTGAGCTTTCTGACAAGTCTCGCAGCAGGAGGCTCCCACCCTTCTGCCTCAGGCTGGGTGTTTTCACCCGCGTGTGAGCAGTTCATTAGTCTGGCTTTCTAGGTACATTTGTCTTTACTTTCTTGTCAGTGCACACTCATTTGAATCAGAGAATCGCTTAGATTGGAAAAGACCTCTGAGACCATTGAATCTGATCTTTGACTAATCATCACCTTATCAATGAGACCAGAGCACTGAGTGCCACATCCAGTCATTCCTTGAACACCTCCAGGGATGGTGACTCTACACCTCCCTGGGCAGCCCATTGCAATGTTGAACAACCTTTTCCATGAGAAATTCTTCCTGATGTCCATCCTGAACCTCCCCTGGCACAACTGGAGCCTGTTTCCTCTGGTCCTGTCCCTTGTTCCCTGGGAGCAGAGCCCGACCCCGACCCGGCTGCCCCCTCCTGTCAGGGAGTTGTGCAGAGCCAGAAGGTCCCCCCGAGCCTCCTTTTCTCCAGGCTGAGCCCCTTTCCCGGCTCCCTCAGCTGTTTCTCATATGACTGACTCTCCAGACCCTTCCCCAGCTCTGTTGCCCTTCTCTGGACTCTCTCCAACACCTTTCTGTCAGCAGAGAACTGATTTTGTCATCACCACTTTCTCAGCAGTATCTGTACATTTTTGTGAGCGGGGCAAAAAAATAACCCTGTCAGCAACAGAAAGGCCTATCCTATGGGCAAAAGACAAAAGACCACGAGCTCCTTTTTCACCCAGTACAGTGCATTGCACTGTGCTATTGTCGCCCAATGCACAGCCCGCTGCACTGCGTTGGAGGCTGCACGTATGTTGGGGCAGGTGATTTTTGGCTGCACCCACCAAGCTGCTATGAGGGCATGGAGTCACAGGACAACGGGGAATGGCTTTGACCTGACAGAGGGCACGGTCAGGGCTGCCTCCAGCTCTGGGGTCCCCAGCACAGGAAGGACATGGAGCTGCTGGAGAGATCCCAAAGGAGGCACCAAGATGATCAGGGGGATGGAGCACTTCTCCTGTGAGGAAAGGCTGAGAGAACTGGGATTATTCAACCTGGAAAAAAGAAGGCTTTGCAGCCTTCCAGTACCTGAAGGGAACCTACAGGAAGGATGGAGAGAGACAAGGGCCTGGAGTGACAGGACAAGGGCAAATGGATTCAAACTGAAAGAGAGTAGGTTTAAATCAGGTATTAGGAAAAAATTCTTCCCAGTGAGAGTGATGAGGCCCTGGCACAGGGTGCCCAGAGAAGCTGTGGCTGTCCCTGGATCCCTGGAAGTGTCCCAGGCCAGGCTGGACGGGGCTTGGAGCAGCCTGGGACAGTGGAAGGGGTCCCTGCCCATGGCAGGGGGTGGAATGGGATGATCTTTAAGGTTCCTCCAACCCAAACCACTCCGTGATTCTATGAAACCATGCTGCTGAAAAGCGTCTCCCTTCAAACAGTTGTTTTGTCCCCAGTTGTCCTGAGAAGTATTTATGTAGGTCACTTAAAAATATCCCGGGTTTTGTCTCGTCCTTTACTGTCGACGCTTGCCCTGTCCCAGGCCTATGGCTGAGGTGCAAGGTGCCTGCTCTTCATCTGAAGGATTCCCACCAGCCGCCACACGTTTAGACACCATTTATGGGTAATTTTCCCTCAGATAAGGTGCGGAACCGTTAATTTGGGCTCAGGGATCGGACCCCGCGCACTCCCGACTCCCTCAGGGAGCGGCGGCTGCGTGTGGGACGTGACCGGGGCCGGCGCCGCAGCCCCGCCCCCGAGGGGCGGGATGCCAAATGACGGACAGGAGACTCGACCAATAGAAACGCAGGGTGGACAGCATGAACCAATCGCTGACGGGAGGGGCGGGGCGAGGCGGACTGGGTGCCGGCGGCGCGGGCGGCGCTGCGGCAGAACGCGGAGGCGGCGAAGCGGAGCGGGTGGAGCAGGAGTTGGTTGGGCCAGCAGCAAACATGTCTCTCTCCAACAAACTCACCCTGGACAAGGTGGATGTGAAGGGCAAGCGCGTCGTCATGAGGTGAGGCGTTGCGGGGGGAATGTGCGTCTCCTGGGGGCCGCCCTGCTCCATCCTCCACGCTGGGGCCGGGCCGGTGCCCCCCGGCAGCAGCCCCTTGCTCGAGCCCAGCACGTGTCGGTCTGTGCGGTTTTAGTTTCGTGTTTTTTCTCTCGCCGGATGTTGGAGAGGCTCCTGCATCCATCATCGAGCCGGCCCGGCTTCCCTGCGGGGGACGTGGCGGCCGGGCAGGGTGTAAATCCCGGCCCGGCTCTGCCGCCCTGGATCACCCCGCTCGCACGTGTGTCGGCCACAGGCGTCTTGAGCCGAAATCCAGCCAGCCTGCCGTGCTTTTATTCCAGAAAACTATCCCCAGAAATACTTATTTCCCGGTTATTGTTTCCTTACTGCAAATTCAGAAAGCATTGCAATAAGAAAGTGAAGATACGGCTCTGTCCAGCTATCCAAATACCAATAATAATTCAGCATTTTGTAGCAGGAATTGAATCATAGAATCACAGAATGGCCTGAGTTGGGAGGGACCTTCAGGCTTATCTCTTTTCACTCCCATGCCAAGGGCAGGAGCACCTTTTGCTAGACCAGGTTGCTCCAGGCCTCTTCTGGCCTGGCCTTGGACTCTTCCAGGGATGGGGCGTCACCGCAGATTTTCAGCACATCCTGGTCTGAAACCCTAAAATAGGCATTCATAGTTTATTTACAGAGCATCAGTGCCTGAAAGCCTAATGTTGGAATTGTTGCCAAATCCTGGGAGATAAGGGCACCAAGGTACATCGTGATATGTCCTGCTCGAAATACTCTTATTGTGGGGTGGTTTGTTCAAGGTCACTATAACGTGGCTACTACGAGTGTGTTACTTACTCTGTGAGTAGGCAGGGATAGCAAAAGTATAGCTTCTCTTATTCGTAGTCTGACAGACAACTTGCTCTTTTTACCTTGTCTCTGCAACCTTGTTTTGAACTAGTTCCCTAAAAATTTGATTCTCAGAAACCAGCCCGTGTAGCAAGTATTAAAGAAGCTTGCTCAGGATTTCTGTGCGCTTTCTAAGTCTGGTATGACAGAAGATATTTCTATCTCTGGAGAAGTCTGTACCTGACTGGTTTTTTTGGCCATCTGTCTGGTTTTTTCCATTTCTGAGTCATGTTAGAGAGAGCAGCCGTGCGTTGGCAGACGATGGGCTGGGTTTGCCCGCTCAAAGTCTCTGTTAATTAATGCACAAATCTAACTTTGCTGTTCTCTGAGGGGCTACCCAAACACAGCAGGTGACTGCCAGCCTCTGTCTCCTGCCTGCTTCTCACCTCTCTGAAACGAGTCACCACGTGCTCTCAGTAGTACTAAAATCGATACCTCTTCATTTTCTGCACATGTTCATTGTAATTTTGGCGTACTCACACCCTGCTTAGCTTCCGGTCCTGGCTGCTGAAGCTTCAGGAAAGGTTTAAAATGGGGAGGAGAGAGGGTTCAGGGGAGCTCAGATTTCAGTGGTCTGCGGGGGGAAGAAGGCTGAGCTGGACCTTTCTTTTGTAGTTTTGATGGCTCTGTAAAGCAAACTGTTCTTTTATTCTCTCCTTTTAGGATAACGGCCAGATAATGGTGCTTTTCTTTGCCCCTTCTAGAACTCGACCACTGTGCTGTGGGGCTGCCAGTTCAATTTCTTTCTGCTCAGCTACTCCTGTTTTGCTGGCAGCTTTTGTCTTTCCTCCCATTTGTTTCACGTGCTGAGTGGGCTGCAGGAGGATTCATCCACTCAGCTTGCTGAACTCGGATGCTCTTTAATGTATAGAATGATGAAGGATGCACACTCTGCTCTCTGCCAGTCGCTGTTCCAGCCATGGGTGTTCCCTCCTGTAGCTCAGTGAGCAATTTCTGCCTCCTCGGTTATGCAACGCAGCTTCCTGCACATGGGCACGAGGGATGCCAGGAGAACGGGCTGGTGAAACTCCTCCCTTCCAGCCCATCAGCTGGCACGAGTCAGGAAGTTACCTCAAGATCCAAGTCAGGTCTTCCAGGGAGAATGGGATAAACCACAGCACTTGGCTGCAGGGAGATTAGAGCTGCAGAGGACAGAAATTAAAGCTTCCTTGAACTGGCCACAGTAGTCCAGCCAAGTATTTTAGAAGGCTCATTAGAGAACATAAAGTTGTTTGTCATTGTTCATTCTCTTTCTCTTGGAAGCTCCTCCTTGGAGATCTGAAATGTTTAAAAATAAAAAGTTCAATCTTGGTTTATTTCCTGCTCAGCATCACTGCTGCTCTGGTCCTGAGCATTAGGATGTATTGGTGGTCCAGCTTTCCTGAGAAATTCTACCAGTGGTTGTTCTCCATTTGTGGTGTTATCACAAGCAGAAATGGCTGATAACACATTGATTTCAGAATGGAACTTGTGGACAGGGCAGAGCTGAACATCTTACTCTAATTGTAGCATTTTCTAGCCAGCACCCTTCCAGAGGCAGGTTCCCTCACTCATTTTTTGAATATTTAAAATTAAATAAAATAAATAATAAAGTAAATTTGTTGAATATTTAATTTCGCTTCTGGTTTTGGTTTTTTTTAGGGTTGACTTCAATGTTCCAATGAAGGATCACAAAATAACCAACAATCAGAGGTGAGCCATAATTTCCATCCCAAATGGAGGCCCCAGAGTCTGCTGTGTCTCTTGACTTCACCCCAGTTCCTGCAATGTTACCACAATTAAGCTGTCATTGATCATACCAGAATATTAAAGGGGTCAGAGAAAGTCCAACAGTTTTTAATTAAACCCCCTGCAGTTATTAGGAAACTGCACTTTACTACAAGGCTGCTGCTCACTGTAGCTGCTGTGGAAAGCATATGGAGAAAATCTCTTTATTTTAGGGATCCTAAACTCCATAAGCTGGCTCTGACCATTTCACAGCCCCATCCCTTAGGCTGTGTGTGAAAGTTGTCTCTGTTTGTTACTATCCAGAAGTCTCTGTGCCTCCTGCTTACCCTGGGGCTGTGTTAACTTGTCTTTGGTAGAAGCATTGTTGCAGTGCAGCACACAAAGACCTGGGGTTTAGAAGGCAATGCCAGATGTCTTGCCCTGCTTGTCAGCCACTTGCAGGCAGGGGCCAGTTATGTTCACCACAGTGTTTTCACTGCTCATCATTTCTCTGTTGCTGCAGGATCACAGACTAACCCAGGAAGCCTGGTAGTGTTCAAGTGTCTCCTGGCATTTCTTAGCTGAGCAATCAGCAGAATTTAGATGACAAAATGCATTTTAATTCCATGTCCTTGCTTGGAAGATAACAGTGGAACATGAAAACAGGCTGGAATGGAGAATTTTGTTGATGCTTTCTTAAGGAATTGTTCTGTCCAGATCTTGTGCTCTGTTTCTTTTGTCATTTTTGAGGGACAGCTCCCAGGGCTCATGTGTCAGTGGTACTAATCTTCTTGCCTGTAAGCTCTAATTGAATCCTTATTAATTTGTTCCTCTGTGCCATTACAGAATCAAGGCAGCTGTTCCTACCATCAAGCACTGCTTGGACCATGGGGCCAAGTCCGTGGTTCTCATGAGTCACCTGGGTCGCCCGGATGGTGTCCCCATGCCGGACAAGTTCTCCTTGGCCCCAGTAGCTGTGGAGCTGAAGGCACTCCTGGGCAGGTAAAGTGGAAGAGCAGCCTGGTGTGTATCAGGCCCTCCCTGTCAGGGGACCTGGATGTTCTCCTTTCCACCAGGAAGTCACTGGTGAGGTTACAGCGTGTGTCTTGTGTTTGCAGGGAGGTCTTGTTCCTGAAGGATTGTGTTGGTGCTGAGGTGGAGAAGGCCTGTGCTAATCCTGCTGCTGGCTCAGTCATCCTGCTAGAGAACCTCCGATTCCATGTTGAAGAGGAAGGGAAAGGGAAGGATGCTTCAGGGAATAAGGTGAAACTTCAAGTCTGGCTTTCGTGTGTGCCTGCTCTGATCTTACCACCTCCTTTGCTGCAGATTGACAAGGAGCCAGCAGCCTGGCTAAAACACTGATTGTGAATTTGCTCTTAAAAGGATGTCAGAGATCTTCAGTGTGTCCCACTGTTGTGCAAAAGTTTGAGGGGAATACAGTGAATTTCCAAGATGAAACAGCTCAACTGAAAGGCTATAGATGACTCTGTCAAAGGTGGTAGTCTGTAAAAAAAGGAAAAAGAAACAAAATAGGGCTGTGCTAGAAACTGCTGCTCATTAGGCTTCATTTTTGGATGTCTGAAATGAAAACCAGTTTGGAGATAGTTTGTTGCTACCAGGCCCGTAAGAATGATGCTTCTCTTTTGGTTATATGGCTAATATTTGAATGTAGTATTTAAACATTCTGCAGCACAGGGATTATCAAACCCTTCTCTAAGACCTTCTGCTCTTCAGAGTAGTTACCTAGAACCAGGCTGCCTTGCACCTCTGACATTTTGTTGAAGGTCAGCGGAGTGCCTGCTCCAGACAGCTGCTTTTCTTAGCAATGGTGACCCCACTGGCTTTACAGAGGTCTTGGCTCTGTTCAGATCAGTGCCTGGAGGGAATGCTGACATGGAGTGATGCCCTTTCTGGGCTGACACAGGACTCTGTAGCTTAGGAACACAGCAGAGAGTTGGTGAGCCTGTGCAGATGGCAGGGGGAAATTGAGCAAATCTGGAATTACTCACTGCTAGAACTGTGTGCCACTGCAAGTATGGTGGCAGGGAGAAGACTGGGGCAAGAATTTCATTTTCTTTGGGAGACAGTCCCTTGGTTTTGTGTGTTTCTGGAATTCCCGGATGATTCAGCTGGGTGTGTGCATATGGAAGCACACACTGCACTGAGCACAACAGTAGAGGTGCCAGTGACAGAGCTGCCTCTCCTACCAGAGGTGAAAGTCAGTGCTATGGAAACAGTGGTGCAATACAGGATTGCAGGTTCCTGACTGCTGCTTAAACTGTGCTTTTCCAAAGCAGATGCAGTGGTAGTAGTTCCTTCTGTCAGAGCCTCCTGTGTTCTGCTCACAGATGGTACTGGTTCTAACTGCAGCACTTACTCTCTGTAAAGCCAGGCAGTTTGCTGGGTGAAGGAACAGTTGGCAGCATTGTTCTAGAATCTGTGTGGTCCCTTGGACTTGTCTCCTGCTCAGGCTCTGCTTAAAAGGGCCCTAAGGCCGTGCTGAACCTCCCCTTGCCATCTCTTGGAGTGCCTGCCTGCCGTCGTTCCCGTGGTGTCACACCTGGGTGCTGGCAGAGGCCTCCTGTGGGGTGATGAGCTGGCAGAGCAGAAAGGCCCTGGCAGAGGGGCTGGCCTGACTGCCAGCCTGGGCTGTTCCTGTCAGCTGCCTCTGAGCAGCCACCTGCTGCCCAGGTGAGCTCTGCTGTCTCTTCATGGTGGGAAGGAGAACTGAACTGCAGAAGCCATCCCATGAGGATTTGGTAGGATGCTTGGAGGAGGGAGAAAAAGTCTTTTAACAGAAATACACCTGTTCTTGCCCACTACATGCTACACTTATCTCCAGTTTTCCAGCATTGGCTGCTTTCACTGGGGCCTGTTGTAGTGTGCAGGCCATTTATCAGCCTGTTCATTGCTTAATCCTCAATGCAGTTGCTAAATCAGTCTTTCAGGAGCTCAGCCCTTTACCTGTGGCTCTTGAAGACCATGCTTTCTTTGTTCAGTAGGCAAGCATGAATTTGTTTAGGCTGATCTCAGCATTGCCTTGTCTCTCCACACCCTTCCTGTGCTATCCATGTTCACCACACAACACTGGAAATCTGTTGGAGAGAGACTGGAAGGTTTGTGGTACTGCAGTTCAGAAGTGGGAACAGTTGTCAGGCCTGCAGTAGCAGCCTAGGGGAGTTTAGAGTAGAATTTAAACCATTTAAACTTTTTCTTGCTCCTGCTGGACTGGGAAAAAGCCAGTGAAGACAGTGACCACTGGATGACCTGATGAGTTCCTCCAGCTGACCTTTCTTTGCTTTGGATTTATGAGTCAAACTGCTGACTTTGAGCTTCGATTCAGAATCAGAGTCTCGAAGTGCAAACTTGTCCTTCTTTCTCTTTTTAGATCAAGGCTGAGTCTGCAAAAGTGGAGGCTTTCAGAGCCTCTCTTTCCAAACTGGGAGATGTCTACGTCAACGATGCTTTCGGCACCGCCCACCGAGCTCACAGGTGGGTACCTGTTTCCCTTCCACAGGAAGAATTGCAGAACAATATCTGCCATGGAAACAGACAAAATATCTCCCCCAAGGAGTTTTAATTTCCTTTTGAGCTTATCCCACTATCGTTGTGCTGTGTTTGTTCCTCAGCAGTGGATTTACTGGAGGTAGTTGTTATTAGTGTATGCTCTTTCAGGTTTGTCTCTGGAAACAGGAGAAAGCTGAAACAAGATCTTAAGACTTGCATTGACTTTTTTTAGACTTTGGAGATCTAAAAATTACTTGCTTAGGGCTTGTACAAATTGTCCTGCAATCACAACAGCCCTCTTTTCCAAAAGACTAATCACTGCAGAGTGATTGTTTTCGTGGAGTGTGTTTAGACGTGTACTTGCAAACTGCACAGGTCCTCTTGGAAGAAGAAATCCCTGCTCTTGGCTATTCTTATTTGTCCTCCAGTGTTTTGGATCACTAGTTGAGATGATAAATGTCTTGCAGATCAATATTTCTGTGCAAAACCAATGTCAGAAATTAAGCATGTACTACAGCTGTCTTATCAAGCTAGGAAAACAAAGCCCCTGTGTATGTTTTCATGCAGGTGGTGGCTGTTCCCATTGCTGCAGCTGACTGCAGGGTTGGCTTTGCAATGCTTTGAGACATGGGGGTGTTTCTACATGTAAATTTTTCCTTTCCTCACTTTTTACTTCCATTCTGCAGCTCCATGGTAGGTGTCAATCTGCCTCAGAAGGCTGCTGGCTTCCTGATGAAGAAAGAACTGGATTATTTTGCCAAGGCCCTAGAGAGTCCAGAGAGACCCTTCTTGGCAATTCTTGGAGGGTGAGACTCAAGAACATTGTGACTGTATTTCTCTAACTCCTCTAACAAATGACAAGTTGTTTCGGCTTGGTTTGGGCAAGTGCTTTCCCTTCAAGTGTACCTGCAGTTCATATTTGGAGCTGTCTCCTGAGATCTGAGATGTGGATTAGAGAGGAGCTAACTGATACATCTGCTCCTGTGATGGTACAATCTGGCTGCTCATTGTCTCCCCTGACCTCTGACATTCCCCAAATTGAGACAATCCCCAGCAGTTTTTTGCCCAGATGAGCCAGGAGAGCTGTTAGAGCCACAGATGGCCCAGACATTGTCAGTGACCTTTCCTCCCCGGTTCAGGGTACAGGAGAGCTCAGGCTCAGCACTCTGTAAACTGACCTGACCTGTGATTATGCAACGGAGCCCTGCTGGGGCTGCCTGGGCTCTGCTCTGCCCCAGCACCTGCTGTGCAAAGGGACGGGAAGGTGCACAACCAAGGGACTGCTCCTCTGCAGAAATATTTAATCACAGCCAGTTCTCATCACATGTGTGCCCAGTCCAGCACTGCAGCTCTGTGAGGTGCATTTCATCAGGTGAACTAACTTGGCTGGGCAGTCAGGGGAAATCAGGCTCTAAAGGGCCAAATGAGGTTTATATTTAAATAGAAAAGAAGAAATGGAGGGGTGAATAATGCTCTAGTAAGTTGAATTTTAATGCTGGCCTTCTAACTTGCTAAATTCTCTTTCTGCCCATTCCCAACAACTCCTTTGTTGGATCATTCTCTAGAACAGCCTTGGCATACCACAGTCACATTACTCATTATTCATTCTTTTTCCTTTTCTCTCTCACCAGAGCCAAAGTTCAGGATAAGATCCAGCTGATCAATAACATGCTGGATAAGGTCAATGAGATGATCATTGGTGGTGGAATGGCATTCACCTTCCTCAAAGTGCTCAACAACATGGAGGTACGAGGAGAACAATTCTGTGTCTGCTCCTAGTGAAGAATGTGGTCTGAATGCCCCTTATGTGTTCTGGGAGTGAGCACTGGATACCTTGGCTCCCTCCAAGAGTAGGGAGCACTGAGAAATTGACAATCCCTTGGCAAAACTCAGATTACTGCCATGTTTCTCCATGTGCTTTAAGAAAACAATCCATCCAGGATTGCTGTCTGAGCAGTTTGGGTGCTGATGTTCTCTTCTGTCATGAACCAGGAGCTAAGCAAACACCTCTTACTTTTCCCAAATATTTCCCTAGATTGGCAACTCTCTGTTTGATGAAGAGGGATCAAAAATTGTCAAGGACCTGATGGCCAAGGCAGAGAAGAACGGTGTGAAGATCACTCTGCCTGTTGACTTCATCACTGCTGACAAATTTGATGAGAATGCACAGACTGGGGAAGCCACAGTGGCTTCAGGCATTCCTGCTGGCTGGATGGTAGGTTTGAATGGGAAAGGGACTGAGAGGAGGAGCAGTAAGGAATAGGGTGGGTAGGACACCTCTTAAAGGAGTAGAAAGATTAATTGTGATCCTTGGCAAATGTTCCTGAGGGCAGTCAAGCTGTGTAGAGTTTGTTGGTTTAATGAAATTGAAGCCCTGTTGTTTGTTCTGAATTTTTAAGTCTAAAGTAGCTTTTGTGAGATTTGGATTAAAACAGCAAAATTCCTCTCCAACTTGCAGATCTGAATGCAGTAGAAATCCCTTTTATTTGACTGGAATTTAAGTAGGGTTGGCAAAGTTTCCTAACTAAGGCTTCAAGAATCTGACATTGATTTAAAATTGACTTACTGGTGTTAGGAAGATAAATACCACACCAGACTCCACCCTCGTGCAGCAGCTGCTTGCAATTCTGTCCGTGCATACAGAGAAACTCTTGTTCCATGTCTGGGGTGTGAGGGGGAAGCTTCTGGCTGGGCATGGGTGGTTTGAGCTGGGGGTCAGCAGTGAGTGTATCTGTGCCTTCTCTCACTTCCTTTAGGGCCTGGACTGCGGCCCTGAGAGTGTGAAGAAGTTTGTGGAAGTTGTGGGAAGGGCCAAGCAAATCGTGTGGAACGGTCCAGTTGGGGTCTTTGAGTGGGACAAGTTTGCCAAAGGAACCAAAGCCCTGATGGACAAAGTGGTAGAAGTAACTGGAAAAGGCTGCATCACCATTATTGGTAAGTAGTTGTGTTTGTTCTTTTTCTAAATGCATGGAAGAAGCCTGTGATGGCCAGCACTGTGTTAAAAATACTGGTCAAATTACTTTCCTCATATTCTCTCCTCTGTCCTTCAGCATGGCCCTTCAGTTGGACAAAATCTGAATTTCTTGTGTGTCTCATGGATTCTGTTTGTGCCACAGGTGGTGGAGATACAGCTACTTGCTGTGCCAAGTGGAACACTGAGGATAAAGTCAGCCATGTCAGCACAGGAGGTGGTGCCAGCCTGGAGCTGCTAGAGGGTAAATCCTCTTTTATCTTCATTTGTTTGAGTAAATTTGGAGTTCTGGGTGCTTTACCATGTGTTGGTAGTCAAGAAAACACAGCAGTAGAGGAATGGCTTTTCTGTCCCACCATGTGGAGTTGGTTACGTGCAGCTTTGGAGCCACAAGCTCCTCTTGCTGCTCTTCTGTAGCCCTCACAGAGGAAGAGAGGAAGGAAAATGGAATATTCCCACAAACAACACAGCCTCTCCCAGAAAGCAGAAATACTGGGATAGAGAACAAGAGAGTGGGCTGGATTTTGTCACTGATCCCTCAGGACATGCCAGCCAGCCTGTTTAAAATGCCCAGTTTCTGTTAGGGAAATCTCATCAGAACAGTCTGGAATTCTTGCCAGCAGTCTCCTCTTCCTGTTAGGAATTCCCTTGGTTTTGGGGAGCCCTCTAGTGCTCACTGACAAACCCGCACGAGGGCACTTGGAATTCAAACTGGTGCGGATTGCCGGGATTCTTGTAACGAGTTCCATTGTTCTCTAAACGACTTTTCATTTCCTCTGGTAATTTGCCGTTTCCCAGTGTGTGTAAATTATCCAATGCTGTCAACTCCTCTGGAGAGGAGAAACCTCAATAAACTGCCTTGCAGCTGCTATTTCCAGGAGTGAGATGGGAGACAGAGCTTTTGTTTCTGTTGCCTAGGGAGTGATGGGCAAGGGAAAGAATGCAGATGGCTCGAAGGAAACGCTGTGTATTCAAAAGGACAAACTTGTCTAAGTTTTGGCCCAAAATATGGGTTTGTGTGTGTGATCTTTTAAATGTAACGGAAGTCTGGCTAATTAGAAAAGCTTCTGAGGATGAAAAAAGGGGGGGAAATCCCTGAAAACCCAGCAAACTAGTGAGTTGTGAACAGTGTTACAATTCAGTCCTGCTGCACAGCTTGAGCATTAGAAAGTTGTTTTTCTGAGGAAAGGCAAAACCAGAGTGGTGTCTGTTCATTATTAAAGTAGGACAAAAAGCTCAAAATGCTTTAGAAAACATTGTACTTTAATAATCTAGGCCCTTGTACTCAAAGATGAGCACATTCTTTGATTCCATCAGTTGGAAAGAGACATGTAAATGTCTCAACCTGGGTGTTTTAGTCACAATAAAAGACTTGAGACTTGTAGGAGGCTTTCTCTCTTAATTAATTCGTAAAATTTCCACCACACTCCCCAGAATTCTATTTACGTGCCACTAGGGATTTAAGAAAGTATGCAGCAACTCCCTAAATCCAATCAAAAATCTGTTTGCCATCAAATTTAATGGAAAAGGATGTTGGGTGTTTGGATCTGGCCCTAGCAGAGGCTTGGACAGAAACGTGCCATTACTGTTAATTGAGAATTGATGGCTGGAGCTGTGTTAGGAATCTCTCTGCTGACATCTGAGTGCAGCTGTGCTCTGGGTGGATTTACTGTGTGGAGCAGCTCTGTGTAACCACCATGGTCAACGTGGAGCCAAACTCTTCCATTTTCAACCTATAATCCCTGATTTACTTTTTAAAATTCCATCTCTTTAAACGTTGCAGTCGCAAGCCTAAAGCAAAGCCGTTTGAGCACGGAGGGGTTCTCAACCCTGCTGTTGTGTTTTATCTGCCCCCAGGTAAGGTTCTCCCTGGTGTGGATGCCTTGAGCAACGTGTAGAGAGCAGAGCCCCACGTCCCGGTCCCGTGCACAGCCCCTGAGATCCAACACTTCAGCGCTTCCATGTTCCAGCTCTGCCAGAGGCAGATCCCAGAATGTAAACTGGAACGGGACCTCGGAGCAGGAGACAGCAGAGATTTTTCCGACTGCAGTTTACATGATGTGGGTTTGTCCACTGTTACCCCACTCGAATTAACGTAGTGAGTTGCAACTGTTGTTGTGAATTTAGAGTGTATATATTTATATTTTGCCTTTTCAAAGAGATTAATCCCTGTTAGACATGTATCTCAGAAAGGAGTGCACTGTCCAGCTTCCATCCTAGAGGCATTTTCATCACTTGACACAGTTCAGAAACCAGAGGGGGGACTCCAGTTTTTTGGAGGTTGGTTGTAATAGCTGCTGAATAAACATATTTAAAGTGCTCCCAGTTTGTATGTTGTCTTTATTTCAGATTTTTAGAATGGTCTGCATTAAAATATCTTCTAGCACCTGGAATCTGATCTATTTTTCCTATTTGCTCTAATTATAGTATTTCTAAATCTCCTTTTATGTTTATCCAGTGGCTCTATAAGCACCCAGTCATCATCAAAGTGAACTTGGTTGGTAAGGCAGTAAGTTGCCATAGATGTGCTGTTAAATTAAAACTTCCATGCCCCTCACAATAAAGTAGGATGAAATTTTGAATGTGCAAGTCAAGTAAGAAAAAATTCAAGTTCAACTGCTTGTCATCTAGAGAACTTGCCTCGTAGTGGGCAGCTACTGTATTTAATGTCAATATAGGGGGGATTTTAAAGACTGAGGCAGGTAAAAATGAAGTCCCCAGCAAACAGAATTGCAGTGTGCCTCTGTTCAAGTTTGTGGTCTTAAAATCACTAGCAGTAGCATGGTAAAACTGCACAGTTGGACACTGAGGTTGGTGTGGCTTCAGCCAGAACTGCAGGTGCTGTCAGTGGAGGCCCAGCAAGGTGGTTCCAGTGCCTGGAGCTGGATTTCCATCTGGGCTGCCATGTGCTGGCTCCTGTGCTGGCTGCAGGGCCCAAATGTGAGCACAGGGTGGCTCAAAACCAAACCTGGGACTTCTCCAGCCTCAGCCTGGCTTTGGATTGTGTCAGCAGCCACAGCTCTGCTCTGAGGAGAGGCACTGCTCCAGCTGAACTGCTTGTGGCTCTTCCTGCTGGATCCAGGAAAAGTGAGTGGTGTGGGGCAGCCAGGGCCTGGTTTGATTCCCAGTGGAAGCCCCAGCAGTGGTGTTCCCAGGAGATTCTGCACAGCAAAAACCTTCAGGATGAACCATGGAGGGAATCCCTGAGGTAAGCAACAGGTCACACCACAGATTCTGCTTTGATGTTAATTTCTATATATGAAATATTACCAAAACAAAATGACAATATGTTATAACAGACATCCTCTGCCAAATTTTACCTGGTCGTGAGGGGGTGTGAATTAAAACCCAGTAATGCTCAAGTGTGGTAAAGCTGCTATGAAATATATACTTGTTACAGTTTAAAGCTGAAAGTGTCGATTGCATAGAAAGTAGAAATAATGCAAATTACTGCAGCACTGTGGTCTCCTTCTCTTCCCCTCTGTAACTCTCCCAAGCATTGTCTGATGGCACATGAATGATGCACATTTTTGCTGTGCTGTGCTCATGTTTTCCAGGCAGGGGTGCAGACCTCCAACAGCTGCAGGAACGAGGCAAAGAAAGGAGGGGGCTTGTCAGCCACAACAAGACCGTGGATTTTGGAAATCCAGTACTACACAAACAAACATTCCACCACATCTTGTAACAGATCCTCCTTGTCTGGCTCTGGCAAACAAGGCCCCGTGACAGCACAGCCCATTTTTGTGTCAGCCTTATGCCCCTGTGCTGCTGGATTCCCATGGAGCAATAACAGACTTTTCCCCCAGCCCTCCTTTCTGGGTGTTTACAGTGGAAAGTTGGTATGTGGCCACTACCTCTGCTGGCTTTTTCCTCTCTCCATCAAAAGCAACACAACAAAGCTATCTGTAATCAAATATAGCAAGCAGTAATAATGCTCTGTAAACACAGATGTCTCTGCTTAAAAGCATTTTTCCACCTGACTTTGGATGCTTCCTCCTCACATCTCTAAAATGTCCTTTTGTTTCCACATGGCTTGTTTTATGCACTGTTCTGTGTTCAACACAGCAAACCTTGCACAGCAGGGCCAGAGGGATATTCAGCTTTAAATAAAAATAAACTGTAATTGTAAATAAAAATGAGTGGAACATCTAAACATGAGACCACAGGAGCTGAACACTTGATGACCAGCAGCTGAGTACTTCAGTGCCAGAGTTTCCAGGAGCTTTCTTTAAGCTTTGCCTGTTAATACTTCTTTGACAGGTTGGCTTTTACGTTTTTATTACTTTTGTTGAGAGCCTTTCTGGGCCAAGGAATGGTCCCTGTAAGAAGAAACATTGTGGAAGAGAGATTAGAAGCAACGGAAAGCTCATGACGTGATGAAGGTAATAGATACAGCAGGGTCGGGGGCTGATAATAAGAGCCGGGTGAAATAAAAAGAGCTTAAATCCTTTGGCCACAACAACCCCATGGAATGCTCCAGGCTGGGGCAGAGGGGCTGGAAAGTGCCTGTCAGGAAAGGCCCTGGGGGTGCTGGTCAACAGCAGCTGAACGTGAGCCAGGTGTGCCCAGGGGGGCAAGAGGCCACTGGCCCCTGGCCTGTCCCAGCCATGGTGTGGCAGCAGGAGCAGGGCAGTGACCTCCCCCTGACCGGGCTCTGGTGAGGGGCACCTGGAGTGCTGCATCCAGCTCTGGGCTCCACGAGTCAGGAAGGACATTGAGGGGCTGGGGAGTGTCCAGGGAAGGGAACGGAGCTGGGGAAGGGGCTGGAGCCCCAGGAGGGGCTGAGGGAGCTGGGAAAGGGGCTCAGCCTGGAGAAAAGGGGGATCGGGGGGGACCTTGTGGCTCTGCACAACTCCCTGACAGGAGTGTGGGCGCTGGGCTATGCTCCCAGAGAATCAATGATAGGACACGGCAGGTTTAGCTTGGATATTAGGAAGAATTTCTTCATGGGAAGGATTGTTAAACATCGGCAGGGGCTGCCCAGGGAGGTGGTGGAGTCCCCATCCCTGGAGTTGTTAAAAGACTGACTGGGTGTGGCATTCAGTGCTCTGGTCTGGCCAGGTGGGGATCGGTCACGGGCTGGGCTCGATGCCCTCAGAGGTCTTTTCCAGCCGCGGTGGTTCCGTGCTTGCCCCTGGGCCGAGGCGCGCTCCCCGCAGGCGCCGCGGCTCCCNGCGAGGCCGGCGCCCAGCGCGGGGAAAGGCCGGCGCTGTCCCCTCAAGCACCGCCCGGGACGGGCCCCCGAGGCGGAGCAGGGCAGCCGGGTGCTCCCGCTGCCCTCACGGGGATCTCCTCCTCCTTCCCCGAGCGGCGTGGGGCGGTTCTGGGGCTCCGCCCGCACTGCTCGGG
>VWZW01002173.1:351235-361872 GCA_013397115.1 Edolisoma coerulescens
GGAGCCTTCCCTGCTCCTCTGTCCGGCCCCTCCCCAGCTCCATTGTCAGATCCAGGTAGTGCCGGGGGTGTTTTGTTGCCCACAGCCTCTGCCCAAGCCGCCAGGGATGGTCCCTGCTCTGCCCTTCTCCTCCCGCCGGCCCCAGACACCCGCAGGAGCTCACCCGCACCTGCCCCAGCTCGGAATTTAACAGAAACGTCTCCGAATCCTCCTGCTTTGATCTCTGAGAGAGCAAATCTGGAGGGTGGTTATCCCCAAAGGGTTAAAGGCTTCGCATCCGTGCCTTGGTTTGGCCATCCCCGGTACGAGGGATTGGGGATTTCATTCACAGACTGAGGCAGGCAGGGCCATAAATACTCACCGTGGCTTTTACCACATGGTCTAAGCAGCTCGAATCCCATCTGCCTCAATTCCAGGATAGTTTTTGAGGAAGGTGAGGGCTGGAAAGCCAAATCTTCAGTGTGGAGGAGCTGTGGTGGACACAGGAGCTGGGGTGATGTTAAACACCCGCTGCTTTTCTTGGTGCTGGCAGCTCGTGGTGGGATAGCCCAGCACTTCCACTTTTCAGGCTCCCGGGGGGCTGTTTGGACTTCTCACGACATCCAGGCCCAGACTCTGGTCCTTGGCATCCTCACCTGCACTCTCCCACCCTGACGTGCATAAAGAAGATCCCCACTCAATTTTCAGGTTAAAATTTTCAGTGTCGCCTCTGATAAATGATCCTTAATTCAGCCCCAGTGCAGTATAAAATAGAAAATTCCATTTTAGTTCACTTTTCATTTTTATTCCACTTTCTAATGATAGTTTTTCATTAAGCATCTAATCATATCCTAGCATTTCTCATCAGCAAGGCTCAAGGTGCTTTACAAAAGAGGAAAAAATACGATTATTCTAATTATCCTTATTAAGGCTTAGGTTTTGGGCAGCTTCTGCAGATAATATAGGCCATAAATAATTAAGAGTACAATCTAATTAGGAGAAATCCCCAGCTGTAAACTGAAGTGCCACACTGAAGCAGGCAGTGTCCAAAGGCATGGCCTTGTAACCTAATCTCCCTGATCAGAACACTATCCCATTAACCCACAAATCTCCCCTCTCCTGACCTGTCTGCCCCAAGGACAGGTAATTCCATGTGCAGGATCCAAGGGAGGGAGTTTCAGTGACCAAAAGCAACCTGGAGAGTGTTCTACTGAAGTTCCTTGTCGTTTGAATAAAGGTCTTGTGTTTACCAAAATGTCCGGCCTGAGCTGAGCAGGGTTGGCCATAGAACTGATGGAGTTTCTTAGCAGAGATAGGGTTTGGAAATAAGCATTGCTCAAACTGGAGTCCAGAAGATACAAAAAAAGGTTGTGCCCTGGATCCAGTTCATCCACGACCTAAATAGAATTCTGACCTGAAACTTGCTCTGAGCTCTTTGTCAAATTTCATCAAAGTTGGACACGGGCTTTCCTGTTTGGGAGTTTAGTTTGCTTGTGCTAAACTGGGTCTGTGTATCCCAACACCTGCGTGTGCTGCTGGGAGCTGGCTACATCAGGACCTCTGTTTATCCACATAATTCAGCAGCAGGACTACGTGGATGAAATCCCTGTTCTCATTCCAAGTACCTGCTGTCACATCTGAGTTATTCTGTGGGAATGTTTTGGCTCCGATCTGTGGTCACCCAGCGCTCAGCTCTGACCTAATTGCAACCTCCTCGTTAGGCAGAGAAATTTCTGAGTTTGGTTCTGCAGTTCACCTTCTCAGCAAGTAAATCTTTGCTCTGTAACACCATCTACCATCGCTTTATAAGGGATCATGAGGCTGATGAGGGCAGTGTGTGCCTCTACAGCAGCTTCTCCCACTGTAGCATGGCAATGTCTAACACAGAGCAGCTGCAGACCATGTTGTTGATGAAAATTCCTGAGTCTGGTGATCTGTAACAGCTTTCCTACCACTAAAGGAACTGCACCTGTGTTAGTCTGGTGGTGTGTAATTTCCTTGAAAGCTGGTGATATGAGAGCAGCTACAAATAAAGCTGAAAATCCCAGACTGCCTTTCTGCCTGAGCCTGATGGGGTTCATCTTGGCCGAGTTGGTGTAATTTTCAAATGTAACTCAAAGGGATGCTGATTGCAAGTTACATTGAAATGAGTCCCCAAGTCCCTTAGAGTCGTGGACAGACCTGTATCTTGATTTATCTGTGCTGTAATTTCTTCATTTTTATTGTGTTAACTGCAGTTCAGTCTCATTGCTAGAAGCTTTGAGTAGTGAGGCATGGCTGGAGCTCACAGTAACTCTGGTGGTCCTGGGAGCGTGCTGCACTTGGCAGGGGAGGACCTGCAGAAATGAGGAAGCTGGGGGTGCAGATTTTGAGCAGCAGAATGAGGGAGGGTGGGAGGGAAAACAAGAAAAGTCAGGAATAAAAACTAAACCACCACCGGGATTGTAGGTGATGATGGGTTCTCTAAGAACATTCTCACGTGCTGCTTAGGGGAGGGAGGAGAAGAGAAGAGCCTTCCTGGACAAGTGCATTTCCACACAATGAAGCCTTTGGTTTCTTCCCTTGCACATTTGTAGAGTGCTCACATCTTTCTTTCCCTTACCCCAGGAGACATTCCCGTTTCCTTTCATTTACCAGTGTTTGGAAGGAGATGAGGCACTGTTGGGCTCCCTTAACTTAATCTGTGGGAAGCTCCACATAAATCCCTGAATTTCCCAGTCCTGATAGAAGGGAGGTGTTTGTGGAGTCCAACACAAGGTGGAGGTTCCCGCACAGGGAGGGTTTGACGCTGTCCTGAGCCTGTGACTCTTAATCCTGCCTTGCTTTGAAGTCTGAAGCTCAGGAGTCTGCATTAATGATCAAGGGGCAGAGCTGAATACGGAATTCCTGTGGCACGAAGGTAAAGGTGTGGGTAGGAATGTGGGAAGAGAATATTTAAGAGCAGTCTGGCATGTATAGTTAATAATATTAAAAAAGTAATCATGTTAATTTCCTATAGGTGCTCAAGTTCTCAAGGCTTTGAGCATCTTCTCATCCCTTGTAGATCACTGGTCTCTGGCTGGATCCTGTCATGTTCACAATATTAAATTCCTTGCAAAGTAGAAAACTTCAGCATTGAAAACTTGTCCTTCTCTACAGTGGGAAACTTGCTCTGCCCCCTTAGGCCGGAATGTCTGTTCCTCATGCAGTGTTTCAGAGCTGTGCTTGGCATTTGGCTGTCACTCTGTCCCACTCTGCCAAGTGTCAGTGATCCCTGAATGCTTAAAAAGTTCCTTGGGACTCTCAGCAAATGTGAAGCTCTTCTAAATTTGAGATTTGTCAGGAGCAGAAAGCGTTAGAACAATTATTCCTGACTTTGACTTACAACTGTGTTAAAACTCACTTATTTTTACCACAGTGTGTGTTCTTTTTAGGGCTCTGAGCTGTTTCTCTAATTCAGGAGATGTTCTTCCCAATTTTTACTTTAAAAGAAAATAGCCAAAAGGGCTGTGTATCTCACTACACATAATATACAGATATCTACTGCGTTACGAAGTCTCATGTATTTTTTTTCTGTAAACACTGGATTTCTTTATGCATTTAATACCATAGTGTAAATGAGTATTTATGGAGGTGTGTGAGGTCTTTGGGTGAGCTGTGTCAGGTAAAATTTTGATCCAAATCCCAGGAGAAAAACCCCATCTCTGATATTGCAGTCTCTTCTTGTCCCCAGGGAATTAAAAAGACAAAACATTTTAAGCCATTGAACGTGCACTGAGCTTTAGTTCGTTAGCCAAGAAGGAGTGGGATGTCTTTCCTCAGCTACATTCAAAACTGAAGAACAAAAAGCTACCTTGAAAAATGGCCTTTGGGAAGCAGATGGCAAAAGCCAAGAAACTTGAGCCCTTTGCTAATGAATTCTCTGTCCTTAACATTGTCCCTTTTGTTTCCCACACTTCCGTGAGCTGCACATGGATTCAATTTGCCAGTTTTTAACCCTTCCTCCTGGTGCCTGATCCGAGCACAGTCTGGGAGCTGGGACAGCTGGTGCTGAGGTGCTTGGCTTTGGGTTTATTTTTGCTGCCTCTTTGTCCCCGTGCAAGCTCTGGCTCAGGTGTGTGAGGTGATCCAGGAGACACGGCTTGGGTGCATCCTGGGGAGAGGGAATCAAAGCTTTTCCAGCTTCCTGGCAAAGGGTGGAACAGAGACAGGGCTGGGAGCAGGTTTGCTTTGATGAAAACAGAGCAGCATTCCCACTGTGGCTCCCGTTGGGGAAGGTGTTGGAGCTGTGCTAGGAGTTTTTTTAAGGAGAGCTGTTTTTCTTGGCATAGCTCAAAAATTGATGGAAAGTCCGGGTGGAGCCAAGGGATTTGGCATCATGGGAATTTCTCACACCGGCTTGTCTTTGTGTTGCAGCACCACAGAAGTGCTTTCTGCTGAGAGAAGCATTTACATCAGCTGTTTATTTGAGACAGTGAAATTTATTCCAGTGAGTGATGATTGCCCAGAGTAAATGCAGTTCTTAGGAATGACTGTGTTGTTTCCGAAAGCATAACTGGCTCCTAGAGTTGCTGTTTGCCAAATTATTAGGGATCTAATTAATCATCAATTTAAAACAAAAATGGCATTTCATATCAAGAACATAATGCATTTTCATCCCTCGTTTTTCTCTTGATAACTGTTGAACAAAGATCACCAGCAGAGAGTGCTGGTGCTCTTCCAGAATGTGGCAGCAGCTTCTGAAATTGATTGTAAAATCTAATCAGACTTTGTTCCACAATTCTATTTTTAGTTTCTCATTTACGTGAAAATGAAATGTTAATCTGTTACGTGTAACATGATATCTTGCTCTCTCTAATTATCAGTCTTTTTGTAGCTTACTACAGGGGAAAGATTGTTTTTAGGAGAACATCTATGTATTCATAAAAATTCTAATATGAAGCAGTTGTTTAAGATAAATTAATCCATTTTGTTTCAATATGGGTTTTGTATGTAACATTTTTTTCTCCTTTCATTTCTCTTCTTTAATTTCACATTCAGAATAAGCTGGTTACTCTTCAGTACAGCTCCTCTGCAGCAGGGGAAGATGGTTTTGCTCCCGCAATTAGTAGAGCTCTTGCACGCACATGGCACTCAGTGTTTCCCTGAGACCATACCTTTACCCTTCCCAGGCAATCCAAGGTTGCTCCCAGCCAGAGATTGCTGTTGGTTGGGCCTCTTTCATTTCTCACTTCTGAGTCTG
This sequence comes from Edolisoma coerulescens, assembly GCA_013397115.1. Taxonomy (NCBI): domain Eukaryota; kingdom Metazoa; phylum Chordata; class Aves; order Passeriformes; family Campephagidae; genus Edolisoma; species Edolisoma coerulescens. Next base: position 356,436 of record VWZW01002173.1, read on the forward strand.
CTTCTGACATCAGCATTAAAAATGAGTTGCAAGAGCTTTAAATCAAAGAGCACCCCCTCTCCCCCATCCCCGTGGTATTTATCACTACAGCTGCACCATTTTAAGGCCTGGAGGCTTTGAAGAGGTTGGGCTTTTTGGTATCAAATCAGCCATGGTTGTCCCCTCTTAGCTTTATGGTCATTGAAATATCAGGATTAGCAGGTCTGGTTTTTGCTGCAGAACCTGCTGTGCATCTTGTTCGTTTGTAATTTCATACAATCTCTAGTCCTTGAGAGCAAACAAATACTGAGTTGAAGTTCAGTGCCTCCATGCCTTACTCTTAGAGTTCATTCTGGTCCAAATCCGCTGGAAGTTGAGGGAATCTTTCCATTAATTCCAGCAGATTTTAAAGATGTATCTCTTTTTTTTCCTTACTTGAGAGGTGAGAGTGCAGAGAAGCAAGGGAGATGTCAACAACCTTGATGTAGGAAAGTTGACCATATAATAGACATCAGTTAAAGGCTTACAGGTCCATCTTTGGGAGAAGAACAGTGTTTTGTAAGGAAATCACTTTGTCCAGACTGACCTTATTTTGCCCAAGCTACATTAAACTGTAGGGCACTGGGGTGTGAATGCATTTAGGGCAAAGCTGAAACATTTGTTTTTCCGTGGTTGGCAGGTGTTTATCACTCTCCTGGATACACTGCCCTCTTCTGCAGTTCTGCATGGAGAGGGGCCAAGGTTCAGCAGTTAGAATAATTCTCCTTACAGGTGGTACCTGATCAATCACCTCACGGGTGACATGTCACTGCTGACCTCTATATTACATTTCACTGTGGTAAGCTGTTCCTTTTCTCCCCCTTCCTTGCAGGCCTTTTCTGCACCCCAGGACCCGTGCTGCACTTGAGTTACAATCCATTAGAGGTGCCTCCCAGACTGACAGACTTTTAAAACTCTTCACACGCAGCAGCATGAAAAATCTTAGATGAGCTGGGGCTGTGTTACAGTGTAAATCACAGTAGAGACAGGACATGAAGTTGGCTGTGCAGAAGTTTCTGTATCTTACTTCCCTCCCAGAAGTTATGTGGTCATCCAAGTTTTATTGTGTAGAATTGGTGAAATAATACACTTGTGTAGGAACACACAGCAGTTACTTAGTGAAGGCCAGAGGAATAAGTAGTGTGGAACTGTTCCTGCTCGTGGGTTTTGAGAAGTAGAATTTTTCTAGCAATTCCACGCATGTCAAGTTTGATGGTGGCAATTTCTGATGCTGTTGGTCTGTGAATAGCTGTTGTTGCCATCTTGGTGAATGATAACTCGTGTAATTCATGCCTCAATCTCCTGTCTGTCTGATTCTGTTTCCCTTCAGAAATCGTAGTTGCTCTCTGGCTGTACCCAATGGCAGGACCCGAGGGAGCCTTTCAGGCTTTGTCACAGCTCAGGGCTGGATGTGGCAGCAACACCAAATCCTCTGCATATGACTTAAAGGTGGCCATGGCCACCCTGAAGGTGCTGGGTGCTAAAACCAGGTGGTAAAACAGCAGCAAAAGCTGCAGTACTGCATGTCCAGGCTCACTGTACGTGTGGGCAGCAAGGCAGAGCTTCTGCAAGTGCAGAGTGAACTCCCAGCCTGACTCTGGACCAACCACTCGACCCTCCTGTACCTCGGTGCTTTCTCCACGCATTTCTTGTGATTTTTACAAGGTTTTGAAATCTTTCAGTCTTGTTTTGATCTGTATTCCCAAAGGTGTTGGTTTGCTTACTTCCTTTTCTTCAATGAGTATCTGTCAAACTGACCTGGAAGTGTCCAAGGCCAGGTTGGATGGAGCTTGGAGTAACCTGGGGTAGTGGAAGGTGTCCCTGCCCATGGCAGGGGGATAGAATGAGATGAGCTTTAAGGTCCCTTCCAATCCAAACCATCCTGGGATTCTGGGTTTAGCTTCTATGACAAGAAATATTCTCTCCCTTTTCAGAAATGCCTATTCCTTGCTCCTGCTCACATTCCTGGCAAACATGCTTAGCTCCTCTTCTTAGGTTTTTTTACTATTTCTTGTATTACTGTCTGCTTACTGTAGGGTCATTATGTTGCCCAATAATGTATTTTATAGACAAAAAACCCCCTCACTTTGGTGGGGACGTTCTGTCTGGGGCCAAGAGCTAAATGCCACTTCTGAGCCCTGCTGACGCTTTATTTTTATGTGCAAAAAGAAAAGCTCTGTTAAACTGGCCCGAGATCAGAGATCCACGGAAATTAATTCAGGCCCCTGTGCAGTGTGCTGAGTGGATGCTGAACTGAGCCTGGTGTGTCTGTACAGGAGGGATAATATCAGCAGCTTCCTGAGCTCCAGCTGCTGTGGACAAAGGGCGCCAGAGTTACAGCCATTCCTGGAGGGAGGAACTTTAAGATGGAGGAATTTTAAAGAATGTGAAGGACAACCTCTTAAAAAATTGTAGGTGGAGCAATTCCAGGTTTTCCTAAGCCCGAGATTTATTCTCCTGCTTTGAGCTGGTTGCCGTCGTAGCGCTTATCTTTTGTGCTTTTTAGCACAACCACCGTGACCTTTGTGTGATTGCATAAATTGGCCCGAGCACGCTGGAACAGTTATTAGGAACCCCTTTCTTGTGTTGTTTCCTGAATTCCCACATTGTGGCGTGATGTGTGTATGGAAACTGCTCGCTTCCTCCGCTGGCAGCCGTTCAGATGTGTGCTGGAGCTCCTGAGCACCGGGCTGGGCGGGGAGCTGGGTGAAGGGAGGATACGGGGGGAGAGTATTTTAAGGAAGAGAGTTTGGGTTTCATGCAGCTTTGTTCTTTTGCAGCTCCGATAAGGCTGGGATCTCCAGTCGTGTGGGTTGAACATGAGCAGTGCTCCTGGAATAGGCAGCAGAGGAGCCGAGGTTAACACGCCTCGGGCAAGGCTCGCTGCTCCCCAGTGCCTGCGTGAAGCAATAGTTGTGCTTTCCTGATGGCTCTGCCTCCTCTCTTTACTCCCATATTTTCTTTGAGCATGTGGGAGGGAGACAGGATGTGTGACTGAAGCACAGTTTATAACTCTTTCCCTCGCTCTGGTTGAGCATTTCCCTTACAGCGCTGCCCCACAGCATCCAGCAAACGTGGGCTTCAGTAGCTGCTTCTGCACTGTCTTTTTTTTTTCCTTTGGCGTTTCAAACTGTAAGGTTATGGGATGTTAATGAGCTGTTTACATGTGTTTCTGCATTTCTTCCATTAAAACATTCCAGTGAATGAATGTTGGTTATGAGGGGGGAAAAAATAGATGTTGATAGATGCTGCATTTAGGATTTCTGTAATTCGACTTCCTGAATTTTTGTCCAAGTCTTTGTTTTCAATGTTAAGAGTTGGGAATGTTGGAAAGGATTTACTTGCTCAGAATGATTAAAAGGTAAATGGCTGAATCATGCCATCTCTCCTCACATGAAGGCCGAATTTCACAGTGCAAGGATTTGACATGTGGCCAGTTTTTGCACTTTCAGTTCTTTTTTGGAAACTGGTGGCATCTTAGGCCCAAACCTTACCAAATTGGGACTGCTTAGTGGGCTTCATATTTGCATGATTAGGCCTTTATGTATTAAATCAGCTGTGGACACACCGTGACAGCTGCATTCAGTTTTTTGTTTCGCTCCTTTTTGAAATTACAAGGTAATGACCAGGAGCCAAGTGGAAGCTGTCACTGGGAGATTGTCCTGCTCGGGAGTTCAGGACAGGAATGACCTCACTGGGGGAGGATTCCAGTGCTCCCTATGCAAAAGCTGGAGGAGGAGGTGGATTGTGAGAAAGGCAGGGTAGGATTGTTTGTACACAAATAAGTCCCAACTGAAGGACCAGTTTGTTATCTCTCTGCCTTGTTTAGACTGGGGATTTGCCCTGATTACAGGGACGGGGTGAGGAGAAGTTGGTGTTGCTTAGCCCATTTCAGAACAAGAGCTTTGCCTCTCTGATGCAAAGACTGGTTCCACCGCAGAGCTGACTTCATTACTGCCACTACTAATCCTCTGTTAGATCTTCCAAAACAAGACTGCATTAAGTCTTTCCTTTTAGCAACATCTTGGGATCCTTTTACGGGCTTTTGACTGGGGACGCATGCACAAAGGTGATGTGTTCATGCTTTGCTGTAAAGGTTGTGGAATGTTTAAAGCTAAACTGTTTTAGGAGTTGAAATTCCACACTGTGATTCCAGGCACTAAAGCCTTCAGCAAAAGCCACCTCTGAATGTGGCCACCATCTTTTATCATGTGGTAAAATGCTGAAACACAGCAAAATCAGGGATGTATTTGGGGAGAACTGGAGTGTCTTTAGTCTCTTCTTTCCACACTGACCATTATTTCCAGCTGTGGCAGAGTAGTAGAGGTCTGTGGATATTTCCTATTAGGATAGCCTGAGCTTTGGAAGATCACGTGATGTACATTTTGGTTTTAAGCAGAACATTATATACAGGGATCTCCTTTAATACCCTACCTATGTGCAGTTAGCATGATCATTTCTTGCCACACTTTCATTTATTTTCAGCATTTGGCCAGCAAAAAGAGGCGTGAGTCCCGGGCTGGTGTACATTGGTATAAACCCATTTTGCTCCAGTGGCTTGGCAGGTTGGTTTTGATGGGGCTGATTCTTGTGGGTGCTTCCACAGGTGCCCAAGTGGCTCCTCCTGCAGAGGGACCAGGGCTGTCCTGGGGGGCACCGGGCACAGCATCACCGGGCAGGCGAGGGAGGGGATTGTCCTGCTGTGCTCTGCACTGGGGTGTTCTCACCTCGAATGTTTTGAGCAGTTTTGGGCACCACAATATAAAAAAGATATCAGGCTTTCAGAGAGTGTACAAAGGAGGCCACGAGGATGGGGAAGGGTCTAGATGGAAACTCTTATGAGGAGTGGCTGAGGTCACTTGGTTTGTTCAGCCTGGAGGAGACTGAGGGGAGACTCACTGTGGTCTTCAGCATCCTCCCGAGGGGCAGTGGAGGGGCAGCTCCGATCTCTGTGAGCAGGGACAGGAGCCAAGGGAACGGCTGGAGCTGTGTCAGGGGAGGCTTAGGTTGGGTATTTGGGAAAGATTCTTCCCTCGGAGAGTGCAGGCTCCCCAGGGCACGGCCCCGAGGCTGAGCTCCAGGAGCGTTTGGACACCGCTCCCGGGGATGCCCAGGGTGGGGTTGTTGGGCTGTGTGTGCAGGGCCAGCCCNGAGCGGAGCCGAGCCCGCCCGGGCGCGATGCCGCGGGCCGCCCTTCGCTGCCGGGGCCGCGGGCGCTGCGACTGCCCCGGGCGGCGCTGCCACTGACAGCCGAGCTGCCACCGCCGGGACGCGGACTTTCCCCTCTTTGTGTTTATTCTGCCGCTCTCGAGGTACCGCTATCTTCCTCCCAGCGACCGCGGGCAGGTCCTGGCTGACTCTGGGATTTTTTTTTTTTTTTACCCTTCCGGCTCGATTGCCTGTTCTGCAAGTATATTTA
>VWZW01002173.1:362267-470531 GCA_013397115.1 Edolisoma coerulescens
TTACCCTTCCAGCTCGATTGCCTGTTCTGCAAGTATATTTATTTTTAATAAAAGAAAAAGTCGAGCCACAAATCCAGTTCGTATCACATTCCCCGTTCTGTGGAGTCCGGTTTATTTCTGCGGTTAAAAAAAGTTTACTCCCCCTCCTCCAGTTTTATTGACACTGAGGATGAAGAAGGATTTGCAAATGAAAGCGCCTTGAAATACAGCATCTTTTGGAGAGAGCTCTGCAGTTCTCCAGCCCGTTAAATCTCGAATTCCACCCTTTGCCCCTGCTGAATCCACTGTTCTGCCCTTTACTCTCTGGGGTAAAAAACCAAACAACAACAACAAAAACCCGAGGGGAAAAAGAATACCTTTGGCAGCAGGGAAGCTTTGTGTGACTGACCCAACGAGCTACAAGTGTCCAGTTTCTGAAAAGAAGAAAACCCTTTTGTCTTCAGCAGATCAGTAGGTAAGAGATGTGCTCATGCTGCAAGGGACTTTGCATTTTTTCTTCAGCCTAAACCTGGGAGTTAGACTGGCTCTCTGTCAGCTTTTGTCCATCACTTCTCTCTCCTGTAAAGTTTACTTTTCATCTTGCAAAATTCTTGCAAAAAAACAACAAAAAAATTTACACTCATCCACCTATTTCACCAATGGTAGTAAATTGCCAAAATGAATAGTGATGTACTTGTGTGTAATTGGGTTGAGTAAAACTCGGTGGAAGTCGCTGAAGTGGGTTTGTGTCAGGCTGTGTTTGAAAGCAGCCGTTTCTTGTGGTGCTCTTTTCTTTTGAGAAAATAATTGCAGTCATTGTGCTTGTAATCCACGTGTTGAGATTGTCTTTGCTGGTCGTGCCCCACAGAGGAGCACGTATGTGCATTTACATGTGCATTTATGTATCACACGGGGCTGCCACGATCGGCTGATTTCTTGGTTCACACTGGAATTTATTTTACATTAAGTGCCTTACTGCTGTGTCACAAGGTGTAAAAGTGTTGCACCCATAATTAACACGCCTGAACAGATTATTGAACATGGTCAGGAGCACGCTTGGCACTGTGCAGAGTGAATATGAGGGGATGTTTTCTTTGTTTTGAGATTTTTTTTTTTCTGTCGAAGTAAGACTGAAAACGCAGCAGGGACATGTGCACATAATAACTGGATGGAGGCCCAGTCTCTGTGCAGGGAAACATATTTTGCAGAATACTCCTTTCTGTAGGGGCCAAGTGCTGAGTGTGTCCTGGTTTGCAAGTGATAATACCACAGTGAATGTCTCATTTTCCTTCTCCCCCAGCTCTGTACCCACATCCCTCCTTCCCCTCCTTCCTTCTTTGCTACCAGCCATTTCTGCAAGAGAAGGACCTGTGGAATTTTGTGTGGCTGGTAGTAGGACTCCTTGTGTCAGGGAAGATTGTATTGTTCCCTGTGGAATCACACAGCATCCCCCAGCAGGAGGAACTGCCTGCTCATGTGGTGAAACCAGCCTTGACATCGAGCTCTTCCCCACTGCGTGGGTTTTTCCGGTCGATGATACAGGAAATGCTACATACTGCTCTGTCCTGCTCCCTGTTCCTCTTTCTTTTTTAAGGTTTTTTTTCCCTTCCTCTTCCCTGGAGGGATTTCTGCGGGGAAAGTGGAAAAGGTGGGGCAGCAAGTCAGCGTGCTTTGAGCTGCTGGACCCTTGGAGAACTGGGGGTGCCTCAGTCTCTGCTGAGGTGCAGCAGCCAGTGGGGCACCTTGTGAGGGGACTGGGGTAGGTGACTGACCAGAATCCATCCTGGGGCAGGGACAGGGCCTTGGTTTTGGCTGCTGCCTCACATTTTTCTGCTGCCCTTGACTGTTTCTGGGGACTGAGCCTTTCTACCAGGTCAGGGTGGCAACACAAGAACCGTGTTCTCGAGCTTTCCCTACACCCTGGTGCTGCTCCCGTGTGAGTGATGGGCAGCATCACGTCGGTTTTTCAGGGCTGCTATCAAAACATGAACCCCACCATCAGGACCATGACCCTGTTAAATCTCTGGGTCAGACTTTCACCAGGGTTACCTCAGTGACTGCTCCTCGAGGGAGCGGGGTCATGAGCTGACCCTGGAAAAATTTGTCCCGTAGTTGAAGTTGCAGGTTGGTCTGGGACACCTGGTCTCCCTCTGTTTTACTTCCAGGACACTTATTTGCAACATAACCCCATCCTTCAAAGATTCCTGGGAGCCACAAAGACAACATAGAATGATTTATTTTTCTTGAGGAAAGGGTGGGATTTCCAGATGGAGGGAATGGGGTGCCTGCTCATCCCACAAGCTCTTTGTGTGTAGGATTCTGGAGGTGTTTTGCAGGCAGCGCTGGCTGCCCTGGGGAGGGGGCTGGAGGCAGAAGGGAACTGGGCAGTGTGGAGTGGGCAGAATGGGCCATGTGGTGGGACGTGGGATTGGAGTTTGCCACCACACTTATTGAAATTGTGCTGGCTGGTTAATGTGCTGATAGCGTGGTTCGTCATCCTGCCTGTTCCTGGTGACACACGGCCTCAGAAGCACAAATGCTTCTCCCGCTTCTAGCCCTTCCTTTTGTTTCCAGTTGAGTGTAATGTGATTTATATGTGGGGTTTTTTTGGTGGTTATTTTGATAGAACAGCTTGCACCATTTAATTCTTCCTAGGCTCAGCACAATGATGCCTTGCTCCATGGCTGGGGCTCACTGTCACTGCAATGAACGAACAGCTCAAGTAAAATTTGAGCTCATTAAATCAGATTGTGCCATAAACGTGGGACAACCAAAGCATTACCCTTTCCTGAAGCACATTTTGGGCTAATGCTTCCCAGCAGAGAATGCCACAGCTGGGCCACAAGGTTTTCATGTGCCTGTGATACAAATGTATAAAAATTCTCTGCAGCCTCTAATACAGCTCAAAGGGCAGCTGATTTAGACGTGCCTGAGTGTTGAGGTCAGGAGATCACATTCCATAGGTTACTAGATGAAAGTGCTTCAAGAGGGCATAGCATAAATATTTGATTCATATAGAAGGGATTGGTGCAAATCCTTTTGTTCCTTCCCCAAAGATGTTCTGGAGGAAAAGCACTGTTAGGAGAAAAAAAAAAAAAAAACAACCCACCGAACAACAGAAAACTTGTAACTTCTTTGTGCTAGAGGAAGTTGGATGGTAACATAGTGTATTATTGCTGAATTCCACTAAAATTCTTCTCGTGGGATGCACTGTCTTGGAGAACACTGAAGGGAACTGATGTTTTTAAGTGTAAAATGACTCATAATGCATGGGCTCTTGAGGTTGGGTTTAACATTGTATGCAAACATTGCCAGCTGGTGGGGATCTTTTGGGATAAATAAGAACTATATTTGTACAAGAAGGCTTGAATGATGCATTTCAGATGCATCCTGATTAGCATAAGCCATTCACTTTACAAAAGAATAGCCAGAATCCCAGAAGTGGAGATAATTTAATAGTTCTCTTGTTCTCTTTAGTCTGTCTTGCATCAGCAGACTAACCAATCTTTTTGTTTATTTAGGAATAAGGTTGCATTGCTTTGCTGCCACATTTTCCTAACCATGACAGTGAAATTGAGAATTTGCAACCCCCAAGTTCTCAGAGCATAAATGCTTCTCCCACTTCTAGCCCTTCCTTTTTCTTTCCAGTTGAGTGTAATGTGATTTATATTTTTTTTTGGTGGTTATTTTGATAGAACAACTTGCACCATTTAATTCTTCCTAGGCTCAGCACAATGATGCCTTGCTCCATGGCTGGGGCTCACTGTCACTGCAATGAACGAACAGCTCAAGTAAAATTTGAGCTCATTAAAGCTTAATTTTCTTAATGTGGAGCAAAATCTGAGCTTGGTTTAGATTGCTGCCATATTAATGTATACACAGGAACAGGTCTTCAATTTTAGAATTATCAACAGTCCAAGAGTGTGTTAATGTATAAATACTTCTGGCAGTGAAAGAATTTGACTGTTTATACCCCTCGTGGGCAGAACTCCTTGTGTAGTTCTTGCTTCATTCTTACTGGTGGCTTTTAAAGAGCTGCAGAGCTCTGACCTGCTGGGAAGACAAAACCAGTATAATGAAGTTCTTACATGTTCAGAGTATGCATTAAACTAAAACCTGGCTTCAAACACCGGTAAATGATGAGATTCTCTGCTTGGTGCAGAACACGTTATGTGTTGGGTTCTGCTGTGAATTAGAAAGAAAACTCTGACCAACTTGTTCTTGGCAAAAGGTTCTTGGATTAATAGATGTTCCCACTTTGGGCTGAAGTGTAAATGCTTTCAGAATAAAGTAAGATGCCTGTTTCCCCCCATCCGGCTGTCGTTGCACATTCCCACAGTTCAAGGTATTTTCAGACACTCACTTTTGAAGAAGTCCTCTCAAAGGGTTCCTAATCAAAGCAGCCTTATGGATTTTTTTTTTCTCCTTCCTATTGTGGACGATACAGTGGGAGGGGAATGTCCTTGGTTGCCAATGTTTGCTGCTAGGTATCCCCCTTCCATGGAGACCAAGTGTTTATAAAAGTGTGAGAACAGCCATTCTTGGGGGTTGGCAATAAGGTCCAGGGCTCTCTTTCTCCTCTTCTGTCCACTGAAATACAAGAGAGGACTTGGTTCCTCTTAGAAGTGTTCCAAACTGCCTATTGCTGGGGTTATACACTTTCAGGAAGCACTAGAGGATTTGTCAAAGCGATTTAGTCCATTGTGTTGAATCTGGGCCATAACCCATTTCTCTAAGCTCATTGCATTCAGGAATTCTCTGCTTCTCTTACTTTCTGATGAGTAGTTACTTTTGAGGTTAGACTTCCACATACCCTGCTGCCTGATCTTCTCTCTGCATGTGCCCCATATGTGGCAGCAGCATCGTATTGTAGACTTAAATCATTGTCTTTTATGAAAGAGCAGGCACATACCTGCCCTGTGAGTGCAGTTTGGCTGCAGGAGTTGTTAAACCCTTTTATACAGGAGAGAGTGTATTCCCAAACAGCTCTGGAATGCAGTGCTGGCCACAGGAAGAACTTCATACTGCAGCCTCCATGGCCATACCTTCAGTCTTTGCAAAAGGTTCTTGCTCTGGACAGATCTGAGACTGGAATTGTGTCCATGTGAAAGTAATGGGCTGTATGGAGAACTCTAAAGTCAGCAAATAATCCACATTTTGCATATTGCCTGGCTCTCCAGAGTAACCTTTAAATGTTGTCTTCAAGACAGAAAAAAGATCCAACAACTTTGGGGAATAATAGTGTGAAGTTGTTCCTAGGAGCAATTAATTTTTAAATATGCAATATAATCGTTTCTTACTGCCTAGTATGCCTGTAAATGAAAGGACGTTTTCATGGTTGATGGAATTTGTGTTTACATGGACACCTGGATGTAATTTTTAAAGTAAGAAGAGATTTGAAACCTACCTGTGCATAAATGGCCATTCAGGGCAAACCAGACATTTGATGTCAGTGGGAGCTCGGTGCATGAGGAATGAATAGGAATGGAAAACGAAATATTATGAATTAAAAAAAAAAACCCTGAGAACAGAATTCGAAGGCGTGTGGAAACAAACTTCTCAAAAAAAAAGAAGTTTGTTCTTCTTCTTTAAAATCTTGTCTTAGTAGAGTGGAGAGGTTTGTGTGAGGTGCTCAGCTGAGGTGCAGGAAGAACAGAACGTGTGCTGGAGCCTCCCCTGGTGCCTGGGGATGGAGCTGTGGCCATCCCTCGAGGTGGTTGCTGGATGTGGCATCTCCTGTCGAGGGCAGCTCCACAGGGCTTGGCTGGCCCTGGAAAAGTGAGGGCTCCCTCCTGTTCCCAATAGCTGAGTGTCTCCTCTCTTCCTGGCAGGCAGTCTGCATTCTTGCTCCTGCAGAAGGGCTTCAGAGATAAATGCTGCCATTCATACTTGCTGCTTTTTTACTTTCTCGTCCTCTCTGAGAATGACTCTTGTCTAGTTTGTTGTGTCTCAGCTTAAAATAACTTTTTTTTTTTTAATACTAAATATTTGAAATTCCTTGGAGAGGTCTTTGGTAATTTTCCTTGGTAACCATTGTTGGGCTATATAAGACCCATGGATATTGGTTACAGTATAGAACCAGACTTTGTGTAAATAACAAAAAAATTCACTGATCCAATAAAATTGGTTTTTGAAGGCTTATTTGTATTAGCAAAGCACTTACAGTGTCTAATAGTAGACCAAGATGTTGTTGAACAGTTCTCTTATGTGAATGTTTATGAATTAAGCCGGTTTAGGATTTTGTTTAATGAATTAATTAGCATTTGTAAGACCTTCTCTAAGAGTTGTGTCACAGAAATATTTTCTTTAAAATGTTTTGTGTCTCTACACAACTTGGTTTTTGAAAGAATTACTTAATATATTAGGATTATTTACTGTAACCCTCAAGGAAAGTAATTCCACATTTCAGTGACTTTGTTCCCATCAGGGTTTGGTGGACTTTTCCTGCTGTTCTAATTTGGGTGGTTCTGTGTTCAGCTGAAACAAATTTGATTGCTTCATACTAGGGCTAGCCTGTCTTGTTGTGGGGCTTGGGAAAACATATCTTCCTTGTTTTCCCATTGTCTTTTTGAAAAGAAACAAAGCTGAAACCTCCTCTGTATTTTTGGAGAGCCAGAACTTAAAACCAGTGTGAGATGGCATCCCTGCCTGTGCTGGGGGGTTGGAATGAGATGGGTTTTAATGTCCCTTCCAACCCAAACCAGTCTGGGATCCTGGGAGAGCCTGTGGAGGTGCACAAGGAGGTGGTAATCTGGAGTTTTCTGGAGTCATCGCAGCTGAGTGCTGATATTTGTATTGGGTAAACACAAATTTGGAACACTTTTTACTGTACAATGATGAAGCTTGAAGAGACCGAGCGCCATTACGTAGCCTGTTCCACCCTTCCTTTGGGTAAGATCAGGGATCCGTGGAGTGAAGGAAGAAAAGAGCACTCCTAAGTTACATGGAAAAGAGCAGCTTTTGCTCTTGTCGAGTTGGGATTGGGCGTGGAGCACTTGGATCTTCTTTAAGAAAAGAAAAAGTTATAAAAAACGCTTAGCACCCCTCGGGGGAAGAGTGGATTTAGCATGTGTTGAAAGCCCAGTGGATTTCTGGTTTGGGGGAGTAGGGATGGCAAGAGAAACTGTGTGTGGGAGACTGCTGGCCCCGTCCCCTGCTGCTCAGGGGGTTTGAAGGGCTGCTTCCATGGAGCAATCTCAAAAGGCTGGGATGGAGATCAGGGCCCAGGGTGGTGCTGGGGGAGACAAACTGCAGGATGTTTTCCCTTGGGAGACGCAGGACAGCAGCCTGGAGAGGCCCTGGCAGCGCATTCCTCAGGCAGGGGAGAGCTGAATGCATTTCCTGCACAAGCCCTGCTGGCATTGACTGAGCTCTGAGTGGGAGCAGGGAAGGTTAATCACCTTGGATTTGTGCTCAGGGAGCCGTGTGTTACCTCTGGTTTCTGTGCACTCAGTGAAGTTCATTTTGTTCATTAGGGAACTAAATCTTTAACTACTTTCCTGCAGCTGCTGAGGATTCTTTGCAGAAGTCTCTTCTCCAGCTGTAGAAAACACTCAGAAGGTTCCTCTGCCTTCTGCTTGCACAAGTCCTGGGATGCCAACATCCTTGATCCATTTAGGCAGGATCTGTGCTTGCTGCTCCTGTTACGACAGAAAATCCTTCTAGCAGTGATGAAGTTTATATTAGCAAGGAAGAAGTTGTGCTGGTGTGGTTTACACGAGGTTTCCTAAGCAATACACCTAAAACCAATTATTTCCTACTCTAACTGCATCTGTTTTAGAGTGGTTGCTGGAATACTTGCATTGAAAGAAATCAATTCCCTGAGTGACATAGTTGTGGCAACAAAAAACATCAATGCAGGCCAAGACTTAGCCAGTCACCACTGTGCTAAAATGAATGGAGTAATATCTTCCTCCCAGTGTGGTGTGAGGCTCCATTAATCATCTTATAGGTAATTAAAGGTTTTTTACAAGGTGCATGTGAAAAGCCCAGGTGGTTATGATAAAAGAACAACACCAAAACCACTTTTGTAACATCCTTGCTGTCTAAAATGCAGTGGGCTGGATCTTCTATACGGTTTTACTTTTAATTCATATTTTTAACCCATGGTACCCACTGAGATCTCTTGGTGGTGTTGGGCTGTCCCACTACTGCACTAGATTTGTGCCCTTCCTTGGGCCACAGCATCTCTGACTGACAACTGGCAAGGTCCCTGTATTTTAGTTGTTCCTTTTTCTAAAGGAAAGAAAAAGCAGCCCTTAGACCAAAGGAGGGGCCATGCCTGCCTGCTTTCCGGATTTTGTGGTTAGTCCCGTTAAATTCTGTGAAACTGCTTTCTGAAATAAGAAGAGCTCCTCCATATGGGGGCTTAAAATAGTTTAAATTGTGGTATTGCTAGAAAAAGCCAGAAAATTCCATGCTAAAGTTAGGCCATAGTGGTTGTTTTCTTCTCTGCATCCTCCTCCACCTACATTTTTTTATTTGTGTCAACTTAGGATATAAATTTTCAGGATGTCACAACTGACATATGAGGAAAAACTACCTTAAGGTGGCACAAAATGGATATATCTGTTTAGGCATCGTATTTCCGTTGTTTTCAGGACTGCTTAAGCTTTTAGATTTGAATTTTGACTTTATTTTTAACGTGGATGGTGATTCCAATCTTTTTTTTTCTTTTTTTTTTTTTCTTTTTTTTTTTTAATCTCAGCTTCAATTAAAAGAGTCTGATCCTATCTGTAGGGACAAATGATGCACTGTCAACATTTTGCTCCCTTCTGATAGTGCACATGAAACTGGTTTGCGTGTTTGAAGATTACATTTTACTCTCACATGGTTTTCATTATCTGAGAGCCCCGAGGAGAGGCCTGGACTAAATCAGGGAAGGAATGGAGAAACCACACAATGCAATGAAACTGGTGCTGAGGCATAGCTGGGATAGTTGTGGGACAGGGGCTGCTGACGACAGAAGCAGGGCGCTGCCTGAGTGCCAGCAGCAGCGAGAAGCGGAGCATTCGCAAAAGGCAAAACAAAGCTTGATGCTGAATTAAAACTGCGGCTTGGGCTCGCAGCAATCCCCCAGTTCTGCACGGATAATTACTGGGAATCTGTGAAGTTTGAGGCAGATGAATCTTGCTCGGTCTGTGCTGGGAGGCAGCCCTCTGAAATGAGACCTGGTGTGGCTAAAGCTGCGTGAGCTTGAGCTGGTTTTAGCAAGACAACGTCTAAAAGGTGAGGTCTTGGCCTTTCTGGAGTTGGTAGCAGAGCTCCCATTGCCTGTGCTGGGATTTGTGTTCCCTTAATTTTGCAGGAATGGCAGTACCTGCCCCTGAAGGGTTGTGGCTCTGCAGATGTGTGAGCAGTGTTAGGTAGTGCTGTGTAACAGTTTTAAGTAATTGAGCGGTGTGATGTCTTCATGTAGAAATATTCTCAGTAAAAACAGCTGGTTTTCCTATTAGACTGGTATATTCAGAATAAATCCTCCTGCCCCTGTGACTTTTAAAATTTTATGGAGGAACTTGAAATTCCATAGCATTCTTTTCAAAATGCTTAAAAGCCATGACACATTCCTATTTATACTGGGCTTTCTAAGTGTTTATTCTTCTCTCTTTTTTTTTTTTTTCCTTTGTAATTGAAAGCCTAAATTATGTTGGTGAAGATTATAGGAACTTCCCTGTGAAGAAATTGATACTTTTTAGTGAGGGGAGCAGTAATTCAAAGGTCAGGTAAGGTCTTCTCAGTTTTCTCCTTTGAGATGTTATTTAGAGGGGATCTTCCCATGTTGGTGTCTTGACTTATTTATCTCCAGCCAGGCCAAGCAACTCGCTGCCTTTTCTTCAGGCCTGCCAGGCTTCCCTGTGCCTGGTCCCAGTGACACAAGTGTTTGAGGGGCAGGGTTAGGGACAGTCTAATCCTTGCTCAGGTGGACTCAGTTTGGCTGGGAGAGTTGTTAAAACCGGGCCCAGTCTTCAATTGTTCTCATGGCCTCTCGTTGCTGTAGCCCGATGACCTAATACAATGGGTATGCATCTTATTTGCCCCCCTCCGGGTGACATTGTTCTTGTTTTTTCGTTAAAAGAAGGAAGTTTTTCTTGTTTGCCCGGTGACTCTGCCCTTCTGGAATGAAGATGAGTAATGCTGGCAGCGCTCCATGCACCTGCTCGGTGCCACCCTCCGGGATCACCTGAGCCACGGGCAGCAGATGGAGGCAGGCAGGGCCGGGAGGGTTGAATGGGAGCTGGGGAGGTGTTTATGGTTGGAGTCTGGAACCTCCTCCTGGTTAGGAGCAGGTGCTAAAGCGCTCTCACAGCGCTGGCACTTGTTGAGTGCTGCCTTGCAGGTCTGGGTGTTGGCGCCAGACGTTGGGAGCGTTTATTCTCCAGGACTGTCCTGGTGTGTATTGTCTCCCTTCCTCCTCCTCGGGTAGGACTGAAAGGAAGCAAAGAGCATTCCCTGATAACCTGCACTGTCCATTAAATAACTTGGGACCTCGTCTCTGAGTCCCTGGTGCTCCCAGCCACTTCAGAGTGAGCGTGTGTGCAGAACAGCCACGTTCCAGTGGTCTTGGAGACGCTCAGGTTGAGTGAATTCTGCAGGACTGGGATCAGCCTGCTGGGGTTTGCGTGGCCCATGGAGCAGCAGTGTTTCCATTACCCAGGGGTGACTCAGCGTGGGAGCATTGCCCGGGGACCTCACAGCTGGTCCTGTCCATGCTGTCTCTGTTTTGTGTCCCCTCCTCTGTTACAGAGTGCAGGTCTGTCTGCAGAAAACCCTGCACCTAAAAAACCAGCCTAAAACCTCATCTACCTGGTAGCATCCCATCCCCTGCTACCAACCAGGATGAGCAGAATCACGAGCACATCTTTTAAGGAAACACAACTTTGCAGAATTTGCTGCTGGAGTTGGAAGTCTCACTGGATTGTTTCAGGTGTAAGTGACACAAAACTTAGGAGTAAAACTGAAAGTGCTTAACTGTACTCCAGCCCTGACGAGGTGGTGAACCTGTTCCCATCCCACCTGATGTGTAAGCTAATTAGCTCCTTGGCTAAGCAGTAATTCTGGGCAAGTATGCACAGGCTGTCCTTACTGGGACTCTTGCATTCCTCTTCGTTTCACAAGCTAAAGAAAGATGCTTCTCTTTGCTTGTGAGGTTATTATTGCTCCACGCAGGTTAATTGAGCTATAGCATTAGAGCCACTCATCAAACAGTGGTGAGTCGCTCACTTGTCTAAGCTTGTTTATTTTTATAATGCTGGAAAATATTTGCATGCTGTACAGAAATGTGCTGCTTTAGTTCCTTACAGCCTGGCAGTATTATCATTTTAAATTCTTCATTAATCTTCCTTCCTCACGAGGGACTGGCAAGGTTCCTGTGCATAATTACATGATGTTTAAGACAGAAGCTTCAGCTACTGGGTTTTTACACAATGCCCTGCAAACACGAGGCTTTTCTTCCTTAAATAGTACCTACACTACCCCCCTTTTGTGCCCATTCTTGATCTCAGCATGGTGAAGAACTATTTGCAATTCCTGTGTTAGTTCTACCAGTTCTAGGTTCTGATGTTTCCTCAAGAGCTTTTCCCTCAAGTCACCAGGAGTAATTTCAGACCAGAGGTTAGAATGAGGTGTAAGATGATAGAGCTGCGATGCTTGGGAGCAAATTGCAAAATTGATTCAGCCTGGGAAATCTCACCATGGTTCCTTGGATGAGATTTGATCTAAACCTGAATTTTCCACTGGAAAAGCGAGGTGTTCCTAGGCTTTGTGGCAATGGAGAGTGCACCATCCAATCCATACAGTTTGGCAGAGTTGTTGGCAGTCTGATTTCAGCCTATCCATCATAATAGATGTAGGCTAAAGCCCCAAATATGTCTGTTTAAAGAACCTTCCCAATTTCCTTCCAGCTCTATCATAACAACTTTTCCAGTGCTTCTCACTAATTTCCATCTTTGGCACACTGAAAACCGAAATTGCTGGAAGAGCCTGACACAAATAGAGTTTGGTGTCCAAATAAATAACACATGGGCTCCAGCACCGATTGTACTGTTCATTTTTGTGTTTCATTAATAGAAAAGTTAACTCACTGGTTCTGCCAGGAGTTTCCAGCCTGCTCAGAAAGCAGATTCCAGGAATGCTGCCACCCAAGTTAGTTGCACAAGATTTTCTTTGTTAATTAAAAATAATGGGATAAAACTGGAAAAAATAGGCTACCAGTCAGTATTTTAAAAAAGCAGATTTGTTGGCCAGAATATCTTCATATTGTATCTCAGCCCACCTTTTGCTTTGGATTTCCAGGTTGATTTCTAGTTTATACCCACACTAAAATTAGTACTATTCAGTTCCAGCAAATGTTTTCAGTGTGAACTGTGCCCTCCCTCCATCAGCTCAGCAGAATGAGCTGGTAGTGCTGAGGAGCGAAGCTCTGCCTGTGAAATGGTTCCTGGAGCATTTGAAGGAGTTAAACGTGCACAGATTGGATTTGTCTGTTGAAAAAAAATCTTTAAGGCAGATAGGCAAAATCTCAAGCTGGGTTGTATCTTTGTATTAAAAAAATAAACAACCCCCCTCCACCTCCTTAGATTTTTCCAGTTGAGACAAAAGAAATCTTTGGGTGGAAAGGCAGCATCATATTGCATAATAAAAGCCTTTTTATGCTGTAATAAAAAGGTTGCTCAGGGCAGCTTGGTTTAAAAAAAATTAAAAAAGAAGAGTCAGTGATGATTCTGGTGTGAGGGGGATGAGGAATCCTTAACTTCTGTTGTGCAACACTGGGAAAAGAGGCTAGAAATTGCTCCAGTTATCTGCTATCTTTAATGCCTGGTTTAAAGGTTCTTTACTGCATATTTGCTGGCAGCTGTTTTCAATATATCCCTCTCGAGCTAAGTCACCAGTTAAGAATTTGACATTAGCTGCTTTTTTCAACCACCATCTTGAAGTACCACACCACACAACACTGCCTTGTTCTCTCCTTAGATATTGTTCATGTGCCTTGAAATTGCTGTTGACACCTCAAGTATTTAACTTGCAGATCTGAGATAGTTTTTGTTGGGTGTGGATTTGTGCCGTAATAAGTCAGAGACAGAAGTATCCACGTCTGCATTCCTTCACTACATCTGTTCACTTTACTTTTTGCAGCATTCCAGGAAATTAAGTTAAATTATACATATCAATGAATATTTTTTGTTTCACTAGTTCTGTTTTCATTGCCTTTCCTTAAAGTATGAACACACTGAGTGCACAAATATGTTCCACATCTTTTGCATTGGTTGCCTTTTTCTTTAGGGCACCTTCAGGAACTGCTTCTTGCAACATGCCTAAATAGACATTGTTCTGTATTCTCCTGCTTCTCCCCTCAATGGTTAAAGTTTCTTTACTGCTTCATATTCTGAAAGAGAAAAGTAACATAATTAAAGAGTGTTTTGGGAATTAGAGCTGTGCTCTGCAATGCATTTCTGGCATAAACTCCGTCAGTGTCCTTTTCTTCCCCTGACTTTCCCAGTCTGTAAAATAAAGCTAATATTCACAAACTGATCATTCTCACAGTCATTTCTGAGGCATGGTGTGTTGAAGTTTATCGAGCACTTCACCGTGTCACCGTCCAGCAGAGGATTTCTGCTGACACAGTTCAAAATACTCAGCACCACTGGCAAAGGAGGCATAAGCACAGGGCATCCTCATCTGTGCTGCAGCTTTCATTCTGAGCAAGAAATAAAACAATGGAGTTAAAGAATTAGCGGGTTTTAATCACTGTTTCAGTTGGAGGCACAGATGGGACAAAGCATTACTTGGCAACATTTAATCTTGGAGCAGAAATAGTCATGATTAAAGCAGCAGCTGGAGTAGATTGCTGGGGACACGGGGGTTCGTTCATCCTAAAGGGATGAAAATTGTTGGGCTCTGGGAGAAAACAAGCTACAAAAGGAAAATCTGAAATATGGGCCAAGGTTTATTATTTCTAGGGTCTCATCTACTGATTAAAATGATGTTTTTAATGCTCTTCCTCAGAATTATTTTGGGAGCGAGGAGAGCATCAAGTGATCTGGCCTGCTGAAGAGGAGCCTGAAGCCATCTCTGAGTGGAGATCTTGGATTTGCAGGAGGAAGGCTCAGTGTGTCCCCCCATGTGGCAGACCTGCTCCTCCTTACCAGGCAACTCCAAGTGAAGGACAAAGGTATGTGCCACTTCAAGCAGGATTTCAGAGGAGTCACATTCCAGGTCAGCTAACAGGGCCTGAACTCCTGCTGTGGTGAGCAGCCTGGAGTGAGGTGGATTTTAACTTTCTCTTCATTAAGGTTTGCAAAGGGTTTTGTCTGCCCCATGTGAGTCCTTGTGTTGCAGGGGTTGGCTGCCCTGAAGGAGCAAACAGGGAGCTTGTGGAGATGCAGCACAAAGCAGACCCTTCAGGCCTCCTGATTCCTGCTTCTGCCACGGAACAAACTGTTGGGAGCAAGTCACCTTCTGCTAAGGGACAGCATTACACGGAAAAAGGGTGTCGAAATGAAATGCTAGAACACCAACACGTGTTCTGCTGTCAGGGCAGAGCCACAGCTTGGCCAGCAAGTGAGGCTTACTCTATTCTGAGCTGTTCTAGCTCAAAAGTAGCTCTGTTTTCAGTTACATGTCTCAAAGGTATCATTAATTTTTGATATTTCAGGCAAGACCAATGGGGCTGAGTTACCATGACACACTCCTGACTCCACTGGGAGACTGAGCAAAACGTAATTGCTGTTGGTCACTGGCTTACTCTGTGCTTAGGATGTGCCTGACATTGGCTCTTTGTGTTTCTCTCATTGGGACACAGTGTTTTTTCCTGCCACTCAGAGGTCTTTTTCTGTTCCTTAGATCAGACAGCTCTTTTTCCTCCCCTTGCATTTGCATGCATTCCACTGAGGATATTTAGATGTGTGAGGATTTGGTTGCCTTTGTATAGCAGGAAGTTCCTGAGTCCTCACTTGCACCGTGCCTGGGGTTTTCTGTAGCAGGGAGAATGGGTGCTGATCTCACTCTGGGCATTTCATAACTCTGAAAACCTGCTGGCTAACTAGGTATTCATGAATTGCTTTATCTAAGCTAAGAGATTTCTTTACTTCTTTTGAAACATATGCTATCTCAATGGGCCTCTTTTTTGTTTTTTTTTTCCCTTAAAACTGACAAGTTGCTGATTTCACACTTTAATCCTTGTCTGCCTACAAATATGGGAAGTGTATTTCACTGTTGGTAACTAAGTATAAAGCAAACAGGTTTCAGGCATTTTTACCATCATCCTGCGAATTCCACGTCTCCTTTTTGCCCGAGATGCTGTCTGAGGTATTTGGCATGCATCCCTCCAGCTTGCAGCCGATTGATTTGCCTATAAACTTTCAAGTCACCTTTCATCACCTTTCTAAGGCTTTGCCCCCCGGGCATGCGAGTCCTTCTTAGGTCAAGGGCCTTGATGACCCCCATTGTTATGGGAACCTTTGGTAATCTAACCTGCTTTTTTTCTGTATTTCAAGCCATTGCTCTTGAATATCTCTCGCCAGATCCACTCAGGCGCTAATAACCGTGTCTCCTTTCCTTAGGTCAAGGGCAGCTTTTACATTCCACCCAAAAGGCACCACAGTTTGAGATGAGGAATTCAGAAGAGCAAGCAGCTACGACAGTTTTACAGCGCCTGCTGCAGGAGCAGCTCCGATACGGGAACCCAAATGACAACCGCAACCTTCTCGCCTTACACCAGCAAGCCACAGGGAATGCCCCCCCTTTCAGCAGCACCGGCAGCCCGGCCTCTCAGAACGAAGGGCTGAGCTCCCAGGACCACCAGCTCGTGACTCATGCTGCCCGCCAGGAGCCCCAGGGCCAGGAGATACAGGTGGACAACAGCATCATGGAGAAGCAGCTGTCGCCGCGGCTCCAGAACAGCGAGGACCTCCCGACCTACGAGGAGGCCAAGGTGCAGTCGCAGTATTTCCGGGGCCAGCCGCACGCCAGCGTCGGGGCGGCCTTCTACGTCACGGGCGTCACCAACCAGAAGATGAGGACCGAAGGGAGGCCCACGGTGCAGCGGGTGAGCCCGGGGAAGGTGCACCAGGACGAAGGACTGAAGGACCTCAAGCAAGGCCACGTGCGCTCCCTGAGCGAGAGGCTGATGCAGCTGTCCCTGGCCACCAGCGGGGTCAAGGCCCACGCGCCCGTCACGAGCGCGCCGCTCTCCCCGCTGTCCCCCCTCTCTCCCCAGCAGTCCAGCGACCCTTACAAAAATTCCGGCTCCAATGAGTTCTACAAGAACTCGGTGCAGCCCCCTTCCCAGCCCAGCATGAAAGGAATGGAGCAGCGGGGGCCTCCCCCAGAGTATCCTTACAAAAACGTGTCCACCCCGTCTATGAACTGCAAACCTCAGGACTCGGGGCATTTCTATAGTGACCATCGCATGAGCCAGCAGGGAAGATCTGATGGGCCTATGATGAGGTATCAGCATCCCCCTGAGTATGGGTCAGTCAGGTAAGCGAGACCTTAAAACAAACCCCGTGACAGCCACGTAGGGAAAAACAATATAAAACTCAGTCCATCACCTTCGCTCCTGAGGCAGGTTTTCCTTCAGCAAAGACCCCATCTTCTTTATGTGAGGTGACATGTTGTGCTCAGACTGTCTGGAAGGACTGTTACCTGGTTCAGCAGCTGACTAGCAAGGCCTGACTCTTTCTTACAAAAAAAAAAAAAAAATCCCAAACAAGCCAACTTGATTTTATGGTATGGGGAAGTTTAATGCTGAGGCTCCAGAGCCTCACAAAAGCTTTGCTACAAAAGCCAAAGTTATGGTGTGATTCATTGTAGAAACTTGCAGTTACTTTTTGCAAGACTTAAGCTGTTCTTTAATTACATCTGCCAGACGAAGATTTTTCTTAAAACTGCATCACGTAGGAAAGGAGAAAGTGAATGAAAGCAATAATGGTGCAGGTAGCAAAAATCACCTCTGAGCTTCCTGTAGAGTTTTTAAAATTTTAATTTCAGTGGACCGAAGTGTAGGAAAGGAAAATGGAGTATGCTTTGTGTCTCATCCCAGACTTGCTTGTTCAGCTTTTGCTCATTTTTCTTTCATCATTTGAAATCTCAGCCTGTTCTGGTTCCCTCTAGATAAGGAGCTGGATTTGGCTTGAGCCAAACACTGATGTCCATGTGGGAAGATGGAAGTTTTGTTAAGGTGGGCTAAAACCCCAGCTTTGCTTTACCTGTTCCCATCTCTGCCTGACACCAGGTGGGATCTGGTGTAATGATTTTGGCCTCATTTTGAAGCTAAAAGGGTAATTCAGAGAAGCAACAGGAGGGTGTAAATGGAGAGGTCTCTGTGCATTTGTGTTTGTGCATTTTGAGGGCAGCAGGAAGAAACCAGTCAGTGTTTGGGAGCAGAGTCTGAGCTTTAGGGAGTTTGAATCTGCTCAGAACCTTCCTAGCCCTATGAGGAGCTATTTTCAGAGTTTGTCCACCATTGTTTGTGATCTGAAATGACTTCAGCAGCATACAAGCCTGATGAAAAGGCCCTTTGATCTGGCTAAATAAATAATAAAGAGGCCAGGAAAAGGGGAAGTAAAGGGTTTAGGGGGGGTAATGATTGTAGAAGCTCATTGCAAATGTTTTTGCAAATTCAGCGGCCTCAAACCTCTGTGCACACGGGACAGGGAAGCTGCTCCTCCGTGGTTCAGCTGCATCAGAAATACTCATAATATTATATGCAGTGAGACGTAGCCTGCTTGCTGTTTAAGGGAGAGGTATTTGAAAACACGCCAACAGTCAGCTCCTCTAGACAGGGTGATTTTTGTCTGTATTGGATGGATCCTGGCTGCTTTGAAAGAACATGGTGGGGGGAAGGAGGGGGAGGAGAAAGGTTCAGCTGGCAAGGTTTCCAGTAGGGGAAGCAACTGAAATTTGTCTTCAAAGCATTGGGAATCTAATGAGGTTACTTTTTAACCTAAATAGCTGCACAGAGGAGAGGTTTCCTTTGCAAGCAAATGCTGGAGCAGTAGAACAATTGCAAGACTAATCCATAAATTACAGAGCAGCGTAGCAAAGGAAGGGAGCGAGTCCTCTATTCCCCTCCCTCTCCCACACGCTTTAAGAGAAACTGTCATTTAGACAAGAAACCTTCTGTGTTGCTAAAGGTGCAGCTGGGTGATGGTGTGGGGATTTTAAAGGCAAACAGCTCCGGGGAGAGCCTTTGCCTCGCACCACGAGCGTCCTTGCAGTCTCCAGCTTTCCTGCGCCGCAGCTCGGCGTTTATCGGGATTCATTTGGATTGGTAAATGTGTGCATTTTTTGAACTGTGCGTCAAGGAAACAAAGCCCCTTCTCTCTGCTCCCGAAGCCACACCCTTTTCTGCGGGTTTTTCCCCTCATTGTTCGGGGGAATTTGAGGGTGACCTAATGATGCGGTTAAATAAAACTCGTTGAGCAAGATAAACATTGGGGAATTCACAGCATTCTCATGCTTCACCCTCCCCAGTCTGGGAAAGGAATGGGCTGTGTGGTAAGTTTAAACCAGTCTGCAAACAGTTTGCCTCACCTGCTCCTGGGCGGTGTAAGTTTGGGAACAGTGTATGTTGGTAATGATGTTGGTTTAATGTAAATACCGGGCATGCCGGAGGCATCTCGGCTGTTATTTGGAAATTTTAAAGAAAGTTTAGAAGAGGGCTGGCTGTATGTGAAGCTCCAGAGTCCTCTCCCTAATACCTCAACTGCACTTGAGCATTGGTGGTGAAAACAAGCCTCCAGTCTAAGAGCAGAGCACGGGTGCCTTGGGCTCCGTGTCCTGGGGGCTGCAAGGTCTCCTGTGGCAGCCCAGCGAGAGCTGGAGCAGTTTTGGGGGCAGAGGAAGCCCCTCTCTGATTCAGTTTTGGGTGCAGAGGAAGCCCCTCTCTGATTCAGTTTTGGGGGCAGAGGAAGCCCCTCTCTGATGCAGTTTTGGGTGCAGAGGAAGCCCCTCTCTGATGCAGTTTTGGGTGCAGAGGAAGCCCCTCTCTGATTCAGTTTTGGGTGCAGAGGATGCCCCTGTCTGATTCAGTTTTGGGGGCAGAGGAAACCCCTGTCTGATGCAGTATTGGGTGCAGAGGAACCCCCTGTCTGATGCAGTTTTGGGTGCAGAGGAAGCCCCTTTCTGATGCAGTTTTGGGTGCAGAGGAAGCCCCTGTCTGATGCAGTTTTAGGTGCAGAGGAAGCTCCTTGTCTCTCTGATTCAAGCACCATCCTCTGTCTGGAGCCCAAGCGACCGAGCTCCTGCTGTGGTGATTAATCCCATTGACTTCACAGAAAGTTTTTGAGAGGGAGGTCTGCAGAATTTGTCCCATAATTAGTAAATCCTCTGTGCACTGCGTTCCCCTGAGCAGCATCAAAGTGGGGGCTAATCAGGTATGACTGGGCAGCAGAACACAAATGCCTGGGTTTGATTTCGGCTGTGTAATGGAGTGGAGCCTGCTCCCTCCCGCAGGCAGCATTTCCTGGTTTGTGCAGGAGGGCTGGGGAAGAGAGGGGAACTGGAGCTTCTTGAACACGAAACAGGCAGGAGAAGCTGGGAAGGCATTAAAAAAACCCCTTAACGAGCCAGAGACCTTTCCTGATCCCTTCATTCTTCTGCCCTCCCCACTGTGCTGCTCTGCCCACAGACCTTGTGTGTGACCCTCTGTCCTGGCAGCCCGAGCACCCCTGATGGCTGCAGAGCTGCCCTTCCTCCCTGTCTCTGTCTTCCTGCCTGAAAAGCTGGGGTGACCCTTGTAGCTGCAGAGCCATAAATCCAGGTTTGTACTTGGCCTGCGAGGAGCGTTCCTCCCATCCATGCCAGGGGCTGTCAGGGGAGCAGAGATTCCTGCGTGGTGCACAGAGAAGTGGCCCTTAAAGTTATGCTTTCAAACCCAAACACTTGTGGGGATAATTGCTCTGAGGGTTTTTTTTTTCCTGCATTTGGTTTATTCAGGTCTCTGTGACGCTGAGGCAAATGGAAGGAGATTGTGTAATTTTGTTTTCCGTGTGTTTTGAGAGTCTGCATTTTTTCTCAAGTGGTTGGTTCAGATAAAATTTTGATTACTGTTGCGGGGTTACCTGAGGACTCATTCTCTCATGGAGGGAATTTTCTACTACCATTTTACCAGCAATACTGTTAGGTGACACCAATAGTCATTTTTACCTTTACATTTTGCAGTGTGGCTTAAAAATCTTGAAAAATCCAAATTGTGTTCATTCACCTTTCTGACTCTCTCGGCCCAAAATTGCTTTACCAGAGAAATAAATTCTTCAATTATCTTGTTAATATAAAGAAATCCCAGAGCCAGGTATTTTGTACCCACAAAATGTATGTAAGTGTTTTATAAGACAAAATTGTAAATAGTGGGGATGCCAAAAAGTTCTTAGAATGTGTAGGTAAAAGTTTGCATGCAAGATCTTAAAAAGTCTGGTGTCACTGTGAGGTTACTAGGACTTTTAAATATCTTTTTTTTAAAGGTAGGATGTATTAACCCACCTGTGCTACCTCGTTCTGCTGGGAATATAAATGCATTTGTGATATTTTGGAAGCCCTAATGCTGTTGGTAATGCCACAGAACTAGAGGCTCCAAGCTCTCATGCTCTACCTTGAGCCCACAAGATTGGTATAATTTCAGGATTATGAGAGGCTTGGGATGTGAGTGCCAAGATGCTGGAATTCTTGGAAATGTATCCTGTTTAGAAATGCTCAGCTACGATTTCCTAGAGTTGTTCTTTACAATAGGTTTAAAAAAAAGGATCATTACAAGGCATGGCAGTTCGACTGTCCCTTCAGAATTGAAGTGCTGCTGTTGTGCTTCTTTGGCCATCATTTTGTTCCTTTCATTAGTGCTCAGGATGGCAAGTGGGTCTCTGTTGACAGAATAACAAGATGTTTTTAGTCAAATAGCTCAAATTGTTAACATTGGCATCTAAATAATCCTCATTAGGCTTATAAGATTAACTCACTGAGACCAGTCTCTTTGAGTAACTGCTCCAGGTTGTTTTCAGACTGGAAGAGATTATTTTGTAGGTTGAAAATTGTGTTTTTGCATCCACGAGGCAGACTGGCGATGTATTTCTTTTCGATCTAACTCTGTAGGTCATCACAGATGAAATGTCCCAGCAAGGTTATTCCCTAATTGATTATAGCATCAAAGCAGAGCTGTGGTGATAGGTAAAGAATAAACTCAGAGGGATGAGTGGTTTGTGAGGATGCAAAGTTTTAACTCTGCACACAACTGGGTGAGCTAAGAAAGCAGCTGGAAACCACCTGAGACAAACCAGGTGACCTTGAGCATGGCCTGTGATGGTTTTGCCTCATTCTTCATTATGAGAACTGGCAAATAAAGTTAATGAAATCAATGCAACAATAAGTAGAGCTGCCCCCCGGGGAGGGGAAGAACCAAATTGCTGCTACTAAACTGAACATTCCTGAGGAAATTAATTGCACATCACTCTTCTGCATGATGAAATCCTCATGCTACAAATGATCATTTCTGGGGAAATACAGCTCCTGAAATGATGCTGCTGGCAGGGACCAGTCACCTGAATGTGAGAAGGAGAGAAACAGTAGCTAGAGCAACGACTCTTTGTTTTCTCTTAGTTAACAAAGGCTAGATTTGTTTCCCCATTAGGGAATTTGAGCAGGAGCTTGGGGGTTTCCATGCCCCTTCTCTGCTGGGAAGTAGGGCAATGAGACAGGAGGGGCATGATGCTGAATAGTGAACCCTGTGCTGGGCTGAGAGCTGCTGAACTCCGCTGTGCTGCTGCCAGATGTGAGTAATGCCCAGATGTGAGTGATGGGTATGAGGAGTGATTCCTTCTTTCTTGGAGAACAGGAAGGATGGTACTGTTTGCACTTGGGCTGAGAAGCCTGTTGTGTAACCCTTTAGTTCCCAGCTCAGCTTCCTGCTTGCTGTTGTCGGTTCCTCTGAGGCTCCTGGTATGGTGGGAGTGCTGTGAGCTGCCTTGTCCATCCTCTGCAGGGTCCCTCCTGGGAGCACAGGCAGCCAGGGGGGTATTCTGTAGCAGCTCTGGCCAGGTGGAACAACAGCGTCTGCTTTTCCAGCTGCGGGGTTGAACTGCATCCCAAAGGGTGGGAAATTTTGTCCGAGCAGCAGGAGAGTTTCAGGACACGCTGAGCTGCCAGGCTGGGTCTGCTCTGGGCTGAGCTCCGTGCTCAAGAAGAGACTGGCTGCAGTGTGGAGAGGGAGGGACTTCAACTGTTAGAATAAAGAACATCCAGAGAAGTTAAAGGTTGGATGTTTTTGGAGGAGAAAGCAAATGCTGCCTCCTGAGGTCATCCAAGTGTGATAAATCCACGCAGTCTTCTCAGAGAGATTTCTTACTTGGCTAATGCAGCAGGAGTTGAGCTGGGGATCTCCAGAGCCTGGGAAACTTGAGAGGGTGTAGCTTGGAGTTAGTTCTGTGATGGACTCAGGCATGTTATAGGTTGTTAGATGTGTCTTTGATAGCCTGCAGAGGTTATTGTTAGGAGCAGTAAACACACCTACTGCATAGGACAGGGCAGGTTGGAATGAAAATGCTGCTTCTGATTCTTAGGTTGGTTTTCAGATCCTTTAATGGTCTCATTGAACCAGGCTGCATCTTGTTGGCTGATATTTCAGAAAGCTCAGATCAGTGGTACTGGAATACTAGCATCAGGCTTAGCCAATGCTTTTTAACTCTGTATCCTGGCTTGTAGAAGAAAATTCATTGTTTTCTCGAAGACAGATGGCACATTTAAGGCCAGAACAAAAGAGCCTATTCCTAGCAGTCCTTAGTTGAGCAGTTTTATCCACAAATTGTGGAGAAAAGCTATGAGAATAATTTTGGCCAGTAGTGGTTGATGCACTTTCTCTTAGTATTTCTGTAAAAAATAGTCTCAAGACGAAACACCTTTGTGCCCTTAGAATCAATTTTCTGCTAAAGATTTGGTTTTGCAGACTTATAAACTTGAAGAAGGCCTCACATGGGTCTTTTGTATGGGAGGACCTGTGCATGGGAGCTACACACCTTGTCCCTGGGTTTGTGCTCCTTCCTCTGCATGACTGTGACAGAGCCTCTGCTCTCTGTTTTCCAGGCAGAACCCAGATGTGCAGCTGCAGTTACAACAGAGACCACCTCACCACCACAGCCCAACTTCTTCCTTGACATCCCTGGGATCTTTGACTTTGCTCCAGTCTCCGCCACCCTCCAGGCTGTCCCCTTCCCAGCACCAGCAACCTCTGACTCCCAGCCAGGCAGATCCTGGCATTCTGCCACGGACCCAGCAGCCTTTCTTGTCCAACCCAGTCCATCAGGGAGATCTGTACCGACTATGCCAGCCCTTCCTAGGCCCGCAGCAGCAGCAGGGCGACTCCTACTCCGTGATGCCCCGGGCCCAGCAGATCCCTTCCCCCTATCAGCAGATGCAAGTAGATCCTTTTGCCATCGTTTCCAGGGCCCAGCAAATGGTGGAAATCCTGTCGGAGGAGAACCGGTCCCTACGACAGGAGCTGGATGGGTGCTATGAGAAAGTGGCCCGGCTGCAGAAGGTGGGTGGTTTTGGAATTCAGGCAATCTCCTGTCTCTGGTCTAGTCCATAATTGAATCATTTAATCTGCAACTGTTGGATTCCTTGCTGAAGGGATTGATTATGTACTTTAGAGTCTTTTGTATGCAGATTGATTAGTCTGTGTCCTGTGCCTTTGGGCATCAGCTTAACTTTGGCAGGAGATGGAGTCAAAGCCTTCAGTTTTCTGCCAACAGTTCATTGACCATGCTCAAAAGCACATCCTCCTCAGCTGCTGAAGAAGCTGACTGCTTGGCTTGCTTGGTTAGGTTAAAGCTTGCCCAGGATAGCAGCAGGTTTCATTTTCCCAAAAAGACTTTAGAGCTGCAGGAAGGGCCTGTTAGGGATGGCACGAGACCATAGGCACTCAAGGAGGCACAGGGGACATTGCTACAAAACTGGTTGGCAGCACAGTGTGCAAGGCAAGTAGTGCTGCTATGGCTACACTAAAGACATTTGGACTGCAGGACTGGGACTAACACTCCTTTTGTCCCTCTCTCAGCACCACACAATTCCCATGAAAACTTAATGTCTTGATTTGGACCCAGCTATTTGCCACCTTTGGCTTTATGGAACAAGCAGAGTAAATGATGCTAAGACATTTAAAAGAAAATACCCCCGTGAGACCCATCATTAACGTGCATGTGTGGAGGTATTTTCATGCTGCCTCACAGAAACAACTTCTTGATGACCAGTGGTTTAAAGCTGTGCAGCAGGTCAGCTTTGCTTTTGCCTTGCAGCTGTGGAAAGGCTGATGCTACCTGGCAATGTAGGACTTTGTGGGCCTTGCTGTGCCCTTTGCACTGAGCAGTGTTTGGGGCCAGAAAAATGTGTGGCTGTCTTTGAGTTCAGGTGACCAGTGTGGCTTTCCACACTCATTATTCCCCATGTTACCTCTTAGCAGGGACGTATGTTCATTTGGTTGTATTTTTTTGGAAGGTTTCTGGCCAGGAAATACTTGAGAGAATTGTTTGACAGCTTCCTGATAATATCAGAAGGATACAAAGGCACTTCCCTCCACCTCCCTGTTGATCACTTGCTGTAGGCAGTGCTGATGAGGTTTACTGTGGTGTGGATTCACACTTCCATAGCAAACCGTGCCCAACAAGGAGATTCAGGAATGAATCTCCTGCTCTGGATGATCAGAGAAGCTTTACACTGAAGGCTAAAAGGAAGGATAAAGCACATTTTATTGCAAAATTATTCAGCCACTGATATTCTTTCTGTAAAGGGATTCAGCACAGACCTGAGACTTTCTTCTACTTAGTGTGTAAGTGTAGGTTTCCCTCAATAAAGAACACTTGAGACAAAGTAATCTCCTGTCTGAGACTAAATGAAATTTGTTAGTGAAAAATAGTAAGTGCTTGTTTTCACTTCCACTGCAGCTGGAAACAGAAATTCAGCAAGTTTCAGAGGCGTACAAAAACCTGGAGAAATCATCCTCTAAGCGGGATGCCCTGGAAAAGGCCATGAGAAACAAACTGGAAGGAGAAATTCGTAGGCTTCATGATTTCAACAGGGATCTAAGAGGTAAATGAAGTAAAACTTCTGTTCTTCGATGTTGGGGGTTTTTATTGTTATGTTTACTTGGCAGGACAGAGCTTTGCTGCAGAATTCAGTGTCTGACATGACTGGAGTATGATGGGATACTCAGGTGCATTCAGTAGTCAGAGATTTTAAGCACTTGCTGGGAGAATGGAAAAGACAGGTTTAGGACAGGGCTGTAGTCTTTCATTTCCAGCCTGTTTCTCATTGACAAGAAACATGTGATAAGCCAAATACCATAAACCAGATGCAAGCCTGGAATTCTCTCATGTCTTATATCCTAGAGACAATTTGTACAATTTGTTCAGTTTACACAAATGGAAAGAGGTTTTGCTGGCTGCCTAATCCCACACCAGGCACGTTCACTTTATTTCCTGTCCAGTGACCCTTTTGCACTGACATGCAAACTGCAGAGTGTCTGTTCTTCCTGAAGGTCTTGTCATTCCTTATCAATGTAGGCATCTGGTTTTTTGGATCTCCCTTCCTTTTCCAGAGTGAGATGTTATTAGTGTCTGGCTCTTGCTAAGAGGCTGAGGCAGCACCACGGCTGGCAGCAGAGTGGTGTTGACTGGTATTTGACCTTACCAGGGGTAAAAGTTTAAGCATTAGTTTGGAAGGTGGAAAACATCTGCAATTTGAGATTTTTAAACGTGCACAAACAGTTGTTTAAACTGTAAGTTTAATTTTTTTAAGAAAGCCTTCTGATTGTCCTGCATGTCATCAGCTCTCACTGCCTCATGTCTCTTACTAAGACACCCAGAAATTGTTTTGCATCCAGGAAGTAAAGCCATACATTTTCCAGTACTGTACATAAAGGCCTGCATTAAATAATCTTCTTCATAGTAAAACACAGCATAAACATTTCATTCTGGTTTTCACAGACTGATGCAAATTTCTAGCAGCTTGAAGCAGCAGAGCTCTTAAGCTGTTTTTAAGTTTTTGCACTCTTCCCTCAAGTCAGGTAATTGGACAACAGTGATTTAATCTTCTGTTAAGATTTAGTGGAGAATTAGAAGAGAATCTTTTATTTGCATGGTGAGATTGATTTGTGTGGAAAAAATAAAGGTATAAATTGAAAAAATAAACTGTGTTATGAATGTTTAAAATAATTTCTTTGGAACTTTAACCTCTTCTGTCTCATTGAGTGTATTTCCTTAAAGACATAATTAGAAACATTTCAGAAGTGAGTGCCAACTTCTGATAGGCTGTAGAATTAGGAGATCCATTCCCCCAACATCAGGAATGCCCTGAGCAGATGTAACTTAATGCTTGAAAGTTTTTAATTATTTTGTTTGCTTTTATTGAACATTTTTGCAGAACGCATGGAGACAGCCAACAAGCAGCTGGCAGAGAAGGAGTTTGAGGGATCTGAAGACAATCGGAAAACCATCTCTCAGCTCTTTGCACAAAGTGAGTTACACAGCCATTATGGGTCAGTGGAAAGCTCCAGTCACCCTGGGAAGGAGGACAGTGCAGCAGGTTAATTATCAGCACAGAAATCAGGGCAGTGGCAGTCCAAAACTGGCAGTGGAGAAAGGAGGAGGGGTTCAGCAGTTCCTTTTCTGTCAGTATGTAAAGTTCATCTGATGGGATTTATTAGAGATTTTGGAGCTAAGGTAATTTGCAGTTAAACTGTAAAATTAGTTTAATTAATTTACCCCATAATTTACATATTTTATCCACCTATTTTATTCCTTGAAAGCTTTGAAATGAAACCTTCCCAGGCTGACAGGAGTCCTGGCATGAGTTAAGGCCAGTGGGAGAGGAGCCTGGTAGGTCTCCTATCTCCTTCCTCTTTAATTTGCCACTGCCCTACCCTGTTCAGCAAAAATAAAGGTGATGAACACTCCTGTAGTCTGCTGGGCTGGGTGAGGGTCAGGAATTCTGTCCACAGCAGTGGATTTATCACAAGGCAAACCAAAATGAGGGGTGTGAAATGCTGCTTTTCCTTTGTTCTGAAATGTCTTGAGGCCGACGGCGCCGGGCCAACTTTCCTCTCATCCCAGTGTGCTCCACCCTTCTGACAATGCTCACTTTTCTCCAATTGTTATATAAAAAGGTAGTGCAATAAAATTGCAAAACAGAGTTTTTCTGTGGTGTAATAGACACTGCAGCTAATCTGACAGATGCTGGTGTCCCTCTCTTGTGTCATCTTTAGCTTATTCCTTGTGGTTTGCATTGCAAGCAAATGGCTGTCAGGGAGTGAATTCCAAACTCCTGGTGGTAGTGGGAAGTCTGGGAGTTTAGTCTCTCCCTCTGTTGGGTGGACACTGAGGTTCATAGGTGCACCCAGTAAGGTGGGAAGGTCAAAGCTGTGGGACCTCTGCTTTTGGATGAACATGGAAGCCACAGTGCTGCATTTCATCCATCCCAGCATTTCTAGGGGTGCTGCAGGCACTTGTCAAGTGAAGCAGTTCTCATTTGGAGAAAAGGCTGCAACAAAACCTCCAAAAGCCTCTCTGCAAACATTTCCAGATTAACAAACAGCCTGGTAGCACTGACTGATACCTGCTGGCATAATGCCACCCTGTCTCATTGCAGCTCAGTCTCTGCAGTACAGTTTAGTGTGCTACACTGTCAGCAACTCATTCTTGGGTGGAGGAGAAATGCTGAGAAAAGATGGGGAAAATAAATAAGCAGGTGATGACATTTGTCCTTATGTCCTGGGCTGGCTCTGAGCTGCACTCCGGGTTTGCTCTGCAGAGCTCTGGGTGCTGTTGGTGGACAGGTTTGTTTTGCAACCTATGTGTGGGCTGCATTGGTTCTCTGGCAGAAGGGAATCTTCAGCTACTCTGTGTTGCTAAAGCTTTGCTCCTGGCTTTTTGCTGGCAGAAGAAAGGGAGTAATTGTGGTCCTGTAAATATAGTTATGCACATGCTTGCACAAACGGGCCTGTGTGCTCCATATGCAGTCTGTCCTAACACCCAGCACCTCGTTCCTGTTTTTCAAGCCTTCCACTCCTTGTCCTCATTCCTTTGTCGTGGGATATTGGTTTCTGGAATGCAGTTTCTCTGGTGTCATCAGTGCTGGGTGTAGATCACTCCAGGGAGTATTCTGTGGTTGTGTATCCAGCAAGTGGGTTAATGTTATCTTTGGAGCTGGTTGGCTTGAGCTGGGAATGGCAACATACACAGAGGACATCAGCTCTGTGTTGTGGCTTTGCCTTACACCCCTGTGTGATAATTTCTCCAGTCTCCAATTATTTTTATCCTATCTATTTTTTTATGAAGTCAGTTGCCCTGTTCGTGCAACTCAGCATTGCTGCTCCAACGCAGTCCAGCTCTTCCTGGAGAGCAGCAGAAAAGGATGAGCTGCTGTGTTGGGGTGGCAGGTCTGAGCAATGACAGAACAGATGTGTGTGCCTCACTTCTGGCCCAGGGGGTCATTTTTACAGGCAGTAGAGGAAGACTGAGGAGTTCTCATTGCTGACTTGTTTTCTGACTCCTCTGAAGATATTGCTGGGGGTTCCTCTGAGGAGGGACAGATCAGCCTTCCAGTTTGGGGGATCAGTGTGGAAAAAAGGAACACAAGTTTCTCAAGCACACTAGTCAGCCATCTCTCTCCCCAGCCTGAGATATTAAAATTACTCAGTTTGTTTTCCACTGCTGAAAGCTCAGAGGTGAAGAGGTGCCAAGTTTCACTAACCATCTGCATAATCACAGCAAATTACCTGAGTAACTGTACTGAGTGATGCACCTTCTATTCCTTCTCACTATCTTTGTGGCACAGTGTTGCTTGAAGGTACCATACTTGTTTTTCAGGGTTACAGGTCCTTCTCTTCCTTGAAAGCCATGTCCTTTTATTTTCCCTCTTAGCACTAGATTTGCATTCTCTCTCTGGTGAGAAGTCCCAGTGCAATCTTTCCTTCACCCCTGGACTGAAAGACTCCTGAAAACTGGGCAGAGACGAGTGCTGTGCATTGATAACTATCATTTTTTATCCACAGACAAGGAAACACAGCGGGAAAAAGAGAAACTGGAAATAGAGCTGGCTGCTGCACGCTCCACCAACGAGGACCAGCGGAGACACATCGAGATCCGAGACCAGGCCTTGAACAACGCTCAGGCCAAGGTGGTGAAACTGGAGGAGGAGGTAAGGATGCTGGGAGAGAGGAATCAGGGTAGCTTGTGTTCCAGCAAAAGTGACTGTGAGAATGAGTTTGTCTTGTGGAAGTTATAAGGAAATCTGCTTTCTTCAAAGCTGTTTCTATCGGCTTAGCTTTGTGTTGACTAGCTAAACAGATAAGCCACAAATCTCTACTTCCCTGGAAGTGCTTTTGTCTAAGTAGTCATATTTTGTTTTCTTTTTGTTTCAATTTGTAAAAGTGGGCTGGAAGTGAAATCTCAGGCCTGGAAACCTCTTGAACTTGGCAGAAATGCATATCTGGATGGACTTTCAAGTAATATCAGATGAATGCAGCCCTTGCCAGGTGTGGGGACAGTACAGATCCCCATATGTGCCCAGCATTTGTAATAAGCTGGGCATGACCTTAGTTGTTTTCTCTCCCTTTCCTCCAAGAGGGGATAATGCATTTGAGCTGCTTAGCTGGGCAGCTTTCACAGCAGTTCCTTTTGTAGCCCTGTCCCTGCCACTCATGGCTCTCACCTCTCTGCCCTTCTGCGTCACGGTGTCCGTCCTTCCCTCCCGCCTACTGCTCTCCTCTCAAAGGCCCCATTTCCCACTCCAGCCTCTGCTTCCTTTACTCCTACTCTTCCTCCGTGGAGAGTCTCGGGAGGAAATCTCCTGACCAAGCACACTTCCTCACTGCAGATTTGTTCTCCAATCCTGCCATCTCCCTGGCTACCAGCACTCAGCATCACCCTCAGCTGGGCACTGTGCCTGTGTCCACCTGAATTTTGCTGCCTTCAGAGACATTCCTCAAACCCTCCCCTTGTCTGCTTTTAGTTCTCTCTCCCTTCAGGATCCCATTGTGCCAAGAGAGGAGGAATGATCAAACACAGAGTGAATATCCTCCTCTCCCAGGTACAGGTGTGGCTGATTTCTGAGTTTTAGCCTGCTCTTCTCTGAGCTCTGGATTTGCTTCAATAGCCTTTCCCCTGAACCTTCCTGTGTCTCTCCCTTAATTTTTGCCCTTCCTTTAATCTCTTCATGGAAGCCTTCCCTCAGTCCCTCTGGATCTCCCCTGGATCTGCTCTGCTCATTCAGGATGTTGTTGTGGGTTTACCTGCTGTCATAACCCCTTTTAGCCTGGCATGGCTGACTTGTGCTCAGGGGACAGGGAGCATTAGGTTATATGGTAATTTACATGTGACACGGTTCTCTTTGGCTCTCAAACTGTTCTGTCATTGATTCTGCAATGTATTGGAGCTCTTTGGCTCTCATTCAAATTTCAGCACCTTATTTAAAAGTCTGATGTGTCACTGACTCCAAGTACACGAGACATCCTTGTGGTTTCCCTGGAAAATGCTTGGAGTCAATGTGGACGAGGTGCTCTGATCAGCTGGGCCAGCACACACAGCACTTGGCTGGGTTGAACCTCTGTGTAGGCACTGATTTTGGCTCACTCACAGTAAAGTTGAAGCCTTGAGGGGTAATAATAATTGTATGTTTTATTTTCAAAAGACTGCTCTTGTTTTACTAGAAGAATTGGGTTCAGTGCTGTGGCAAAGTATTTCTGCCTAGGTAGAACAGTGAAATAGGTAAGTGACTCTGGGCTAAATTGCATGATAGCTTAAAAAGCACACATAGACTGATACAGAGTGAAATGATCTGCAAGAGGGCTTGTGGTCACATGCATCCAACCTTTGCTCGAATCCCAGGGTGTGCAGGAAGTGCCACCCTTCCTGCTGTAGATAAATATGGAAGCGTCTCAGTGAGGGAGCAGGAATTAACTCTGCTTTTTCCTAGAGGTGAGAGGGAATAAGGGGAAACAAATGGTAAAGAGTCACTTCTGCAGGTTTCCAAAATCACTTTTTAATGAAATACTTAGGATTATAACGCATTTGTTGCCTCATTAGTGTTGAATTGTGGAAAGTTCTCAAATCCCCAGGCTGTTTGGTAACTCCAAAAGGCAGCCAAGGAGCTGCTCAGAGCTCAGGGCACCTTTAGAATTTTCTGGGAACACCATTCTGAGTTAGTGGCGTTCACTGGCCAAGGTATATGAACAATTTGTGGATTATTTCTTTACTCCTGCCAGGTTAATCTGAGTGACTAGTCCCTGTAAGTGTCAGGAATTTCCAAACTGGTCCTGCAGAAGAGGGTGGAGTTTCTTAGGCTCAGGTTTGGCAGCTACTCTGGCTCAGGGCCTGAGGGGGGATGCATATTTCAGTTGTTGCCTCCTGTAATGTAAGTTTTCAGCTTTTTTTCCCCCCCTTTCCATTTTGGCTTCCTATTAAGCAGAGTAACCCTGCCTTGTATGCAGCAGATCCTTTATAAAAAGAATATTTCCATTCTAGGGAGAGCTATAAACCATATATGACTGTAACTGAATTTAAATGTTGCATTGGAATTGGAGCTTTAGATTCTTAACAAAATCCTTTGTTTGAATTGCCAGTTTGGACAAAACCACCCATCTGTAAAATGTAGACACTTGTCTACACCTGTGGAGCTTTGAGGGTTTTTATATATACTGGATTTTAGCATCCAAGTTAGAGTGAAAGGAGAGATAAAGGGATGCTAAATGTGATGGAGAAAGGAATGATCTTGGAGATATTGAAGTATAGTGTGAAGCAGTTGGAAGCAAAAGTAGACATTCACAGAATGCTTCCCCTGTTAGCAGGGGTGAAATGGCTCTTCAAATTTAGAACAAGCTGCCATTAAAGTTTTTGATAGTGTGGGGTTTATTTCTGCAAAGCGCAAAATAGGGTGAGTGATCATAAATATTTAAAGCAAACTTAAATATGTCTATGAACAGAATTGCTAAGTATGTATATGTTTTATATATAATATTTAAACTTTACTACTTCTCTACTCTCCATAAAGATACACAGTTATTAACCCCTATTTTCACTTCTCTATTTTTGTTCTTCCCTTTGGTAAATGTTCCACAGTTTTGCATAAATCAGCAGCTTACTAAAATTGTTTCTAGTGAAGTATTCTTCTGTGGTTTCTAAAATCAAAACTTCAGATTATTTTCATTACATGTAATACATTTGACATAAATTGAACATATTTGAGGTAAATGTATGTTGGCTTAAAAACGTGTATCACAGTCAGAAACAGTTAGTGATAATAATATTTGGAGCTAAAACAATGAAAAATTCTCATTTTGGAGCATGGATTGCTGTGAGGGTCTCAAGTGGGATGGCAGCAGGGTTGTGGCTGGTCACACACGATTTAACCACATCTGCTCACCCACACCTTGAGAGCCTGGAGCAGATGGAGCAGCTGAACTGGGCTTTGCTCTGGGCCAGGGCCAGAAGTGCTGGGTGTGCAGAAAGGACCATCCTGACCCACCTGCCACTGAGTGAACCCTGCCTGACTGCCAGTCCTTACCAGCCTTGGAATGTTGCAGGTGGGAGTTCGCTGCCAAATACTTTATCTAACCACAGCTGCTGGGTGCAGAGGCTTCAAGTGCTACTGGTTTGACTTTTTTTTTCCCTCAAACTTGGTCATTTCTGCTTACCCTACTTAATTCATACCATGGAAGACCACACTTCAACTTAAGAAGAGTTTGTGGGTTTTTTATGGTGGCGTAACTTGTACTCCTTTGCTCCACTGCTTTATAAACCACTTTTTTTACTGAGTGCCTCAAGGAGTCAGCTTTGAAGGATAGTGACAACCACCAGGAAGATAAAAATATCTGCTCTTTGTCATCCTCACACACACACCTTGCAGTGGGAAGAGGAGACAGACAACCTCTCTAATGGGTGGAAACTGGGGGCTGAGGGAGGGGACAAGTTTGAATGAAATACCTTTTCTAAAAATGCTTGTGTTTAGAAGTTCTAAGATCCTCCAGCCATCAGAATTCCACATGGAGCAGATATCAGCTGAGATACTGTGTTCATTTCCCACTGTGCTATTGTGGAGAGAAAGAATGCTCTATTTCTGATAACACTGAGGGTTCTGTCCGGGGGGAAATGGGAAAATGCATTTCCCAATGACATCTATTGTACTTTTTATGCTGTGCCTGAGACTTTCAGAACAGAGCTCTGGCTTGTAGGGAGGAGACCCAAAGGAGAGCTGTCTGCTTGATGCCTGGGCTGGTTTTTTCCAGTCACTTCCCTGGGTCTATAAAAAGATATTCCTGGTCTCCACAGCGTTGTTTCACATAGACTCTGAGTGCTACATAATACTCCTTTCAGGAAAGAGCTGCTTCTAAAGGGGACACTTTTTGGATGGCTTGTCACTCCTGGATGGATTGGGTGCAGAGGAGAGAAACCTCCCTGTTTTCCCTTTAACTGGTTCCCTCTAATGAGCTGCATTCTTGTGACAGAACTGCCTTTTCATTGCTATGTCACTGTCTCACATATTCTGCCTGGTAGTGATTTTCCAGAGGTGGCTTTGAGAGTTAGAACTTTATTTTAACACAAACAAACAGGACGACGACATTGTGACATTCCCATGCCACAAACACTGTTCCCTAGCAAGGGGATAGTGTTACCAAATTGTTTCAGCAGGAATTCTTGCTGAGGCCACTGGCGCCTTGTTGGGCCCGAATTCAAACAAACTGAGGGTTCAAAGGCATCCTAGAGAAATATATTCCAACTGCAAGAGGGTGAGGTGATTTAAACATGCTTGCTGTCTCTTTCTTTTTTTTTTTTTTCTTACTACATTTCTGCCATAGCAGGCAAATTCTTGTGGGGAAACACATTTTCAGCTGCATCTGAATGGATTCAGCTTTAGGATAAACCCAGAATGTTATGAAAACACCCTGAATATATTAAACAAAGGACTTTGAAGGCATCAGAAATAGTGGGTGGGAGACAAGCAGATGCTGACGAGTGTTACCAATTTGCTGAAATAGGAGCTGTCCAAGATGAAGAGGGTAATGGCTGGGTTTGACAGAATGCCTGGGAGCATTCTGAATCATTGCAGGAAGTCTTCTCTTCTTCCCCAGGGAAAAAAAAAAAAAATCTTTGCTGAGTAACGCATCTGGAAGCAATGAATCTCTTTCCAAAGAGAAGATCCTTCCCCCTCACCTGCTGTGTCCAGGGCTGTGTTTGTCCTGCACAGGCAGCTCCAGTTGGATGTTACAGCCTCCTTTGTGCCTGGTGAACTGACTGAAAATTCCTCATTCCTTCGTGCCCCTGCTCCCTTTCCATGAAACCTCCGTGCCCTCCTCAGAGCCTTCCTTCTGCAAGGACCTGGGATCCCTGAAAGGCACTGCATGGTTTGGCCAAGCCTAAATAAATGGAGTTTGGCTTTTAGAATGTTGTTAATCCCCTTTCTGCTGGGCAGTTGTAGTAATAATCAAATACCCCTGTTTCTGAGAGGAAAACTTTGTCTTTGGCCATTGATTTTAGACCATGCAAGGGCATGCCAAGGGAGGGGGGAAATTAAATGAAGATGGAAATATCTGATCAGGCAGCCAGGGAACCTTTCAGGGGTATTCCCTGCATTGCTTTGCTCTTTGTGCACTGGATTTCTGCAGAGCCCAGGCCAGTCCTGGTCATCTTTATTTTTCTTGTCCTCAGTCCTGTTGCAGAATTTACATAAACTTTGTAGTGAATGGCAACTGGGGAGTGACTGCTCCTGTTTACGTTGGTTTAGTTAGAAAATTTTGTTGATAAAATTATAGCCTGACCTCTGATGCTTGGTTAGGACATTGTCCAAAGCAGTCAGGGATTGACCTGGAGACGATAAGGATATTATTAAAATTGTGCTGTAGGAAATGCTGGGAAGGGATACAGTCATCCTGCAGTGCTGGGCTGTTCTTCCAGACATGCACTGAGGTTATGTGAGACCTTACATCGTAAATAGGTGTTATAATAAAGATATTCTCATTAGCAAAATGCTCTGCATTTTCAGAGCACCCTTGGAGGCAAAGCAGTTACGATACATGATGTGAACATGAGCTTGCCTCGTAGTTAAATGCTGTACCATCAAAAGGAAAATTACTATCTTGTCAAATTTACTTAAAATTACATACCAAAGGGCGTGACTGCATCCTTGTAAAGCTTCAGGAATGAACTCTTATCTAGAGCACGTGTTCACTGCAAGGCCTGATGCAGAGGAGAGGATTCCTGCGTCCTTTGATGCCCTGGTAGATGTTGCTGTGGCCCTTGGCACTGAGCAGCCAGTTTTGGTTCTTTGCTGGGAGAGAGAGGGTGGGGAATCCATGGCAAATGACCAAGAGCAAGCCTCAGCACGCTGCCTTTTTTCCTTCTTCCCATCTAAGTTATGTCTTCAGCACCCTGGCAATACTCAGGACATTGTTTCCAATTCCAGTCTTAGGAAAACAAGATCATGCTCTCGATTTCTGGTAATGAAATCCCTCTGTGCTTGGAAGAATCATTCCTGATCCTCTTTACATTGAGAGTTCAGATCAAGTCAGAGAGATGAAAACCAAAAATTTATAAATTTAGGTTTCCCTTCCACCACTTCTGGAGAATCCTGGTTCACAGAAATTGCTCACAAATACTTGCAGTAGCAGAGTGGCAGAGCTGGAAATAAATGAGAGTGCCAGAATATGCAGTGAGTTAACTGAGGGCAGCAAGTGCATGAAATGAAACTATCTTATAGATAAAGGGTAGTTCTGACAAAAGACATTAGGAAAGTTGAGTTGTCTGGAGCACATCCCAGACTTCAAAGTTTACTGAAGGGTTCCAAAAACAAAGTTTACTGAAGGGTTTACAAAGTTTACACCTGGGTTCCAAAAACCTGAAAATTACTTGAGGAATTCGTGAACTAATTCTGGTTTTAAGCTGTTAAAAGGAATACACACACCAACCCTAAATCTTCCAGCGTTCCTAATTCTCCCTGATGCTGGAAGATGAAGTGCATCTTGTGAAGGGAGAAAAAAAATGTTGTCTTTCTGCAAAGCCACTGAACAAGCTGTGCCTGTACGTTGGGTCTGGTGCCCGAGTCAGGCGTGTGCAGGCAGTGCTGGGAAGTTGGGCAACAGCTTGTGTTGCAACTTTTCACCTGCAGGTTTGGCTGATGGGAGCACGTTCAAAGTGAATGTTTCAGTGGAATTTCTGTGTCCTAATTCTGCTTTTTGGCTGGGCTCTTGGTATTCTTTGAATGCGGGCCAGGACGTTAATCCACACATGTGCATACTCAGGTTTGTTAATTGTGAAACTGTAAAATGTTGTCGGTGGCTCCTTTTGCAGGATTTTGCCTGTGTGTTGAAAAACTTCTCAGAAATTTAAATGCTTTGTAGTAGGTAATAAGGGACCAAACGTCCATCACCTCATCCTTAATTTCTTTTATAAAGAGAGAGGGAGGAGAGCTGGTTTTGAAGAGATTATTTTTCAGCTCGATCCATGATATTTCACTGCTAGTGAGTTTATCAGGTTGTTCCTCACTCTTGTCCGGGTCAAAACCCAAGATACTGAGTGCTCTCCATGTCTGGGTTCTGCTGCTGAGCCTGTATTTATCACTTTTGGCTACTTTGAGCTGCTGTTAATCTAAGTTTAAAACTGGTGCATTAATCCACACTTTAGTGGAGTCTGAGAAACCTTAAATTGGTGTTCTCAAGCACTATGGTATGGAATAAAGAGATTTATTAAGTATAACATATTTATTGATTTTCTGCAGAGCAGCAGTGGATATTAAGTTATATTAAAATGTTCTCATCCCTCCCATTCCAAACAAGGTTGAAATCTTGAGCAATCAAAGAATAAAAATACCTTTCTGCTGTACATGTGGGAAGTCCTTTGGCTGGATTGCTCGCTGTTTATTGTAACTTTTATTATAAAATTCTTGTTTGGGGAAAAATCCTCTAAGGCAGCAGCATTCACGCTGTGAGATTAGATGCCTGCTGACTTTATGGAGAGAAGAAAAGGATACTATGTCTGGGATTAATAGCATTTGGAGATTTTTCTCTCTCTGCTCTTCGCGTTGCCTGAAGGAACAGGAGTGAGAAAAGGGAAAATTTTTTAAGAAACACACGATAAGACCTTTTTGGAACAAAGGTGCGATGTAAGAACAGCTCGTGTTGTTCAGATCAAAGTCTCCTGTGTCTGCTGAAAGGGAGAGCAGATTCCTAGGGAACACTGTCAGAACGGGGCCAACGAGCAGTGATACTTTCCCAGAATACTTTCCGCTTCCAAGAAGGACTTCCTGAGCCAAAAGTGGTGTCTTTTGTCTTTAATATCCCTCAGTGGACTTTTCTTCCATGAAGCTGTAGAGCAGCTCTTTGAACTCACAGAAGGGAGTCTGTGTTTTGCATTGTGGTGCTTCTCTAGAACTTTGGCTCTGACTGTTGGGAAAAGTTGCCTTCTTCCTGCTATTTTTGTATTTTCAGGCTTTATGACAATCAGAGCTACAAAAGCAGTGCCCCAGATTTGCTGCACAGGGCCAGCTAATTGCAATTGTTAGTCTTTTCCTTAACAGAAAATAATGCCCGCAGGTGTGCACTATTCCCTATATTTGAATAGAGCTGGGCCCTGGCTATGTTTTATTCTTTTTTTAAATTTTAATTTATAATTCAGTTTGTTTTTTTCTGCCTGAACTGTGGATTAACCTTGCTAAGAGAGTTACTGGGGGGCTCAGTGTGGCAGTTTTTGTTGCTCCTTGTGAGGCAGGGTGGCAGCTTGGTTTGCAGGATGAACAATGGAGGAGGATGGAAGGGCAGTGGCAGGAGCAGAGCAGGACCTCTCAGGCCAAAAAAGAATGTCCAGACTGCTGGGATAAACCTGGCATGGGGAGAGCCTGGGCCATGGCTGGTGTGTACTTTAATCCAATTATTTTATTGTGATGGGACTGCAATAGGATCCTACAAATTTTGATTCAATTTCTCCTTAATCTTGTAAAAATGCTGCCAGCAATTTTCAATATTGCACTGAGAGTGTTCCCAACTTGTGGAGCAGCTCTAAACACTGCCACAGTTACCTTGGAAACGTGTGTCAAGTCACTCAAACACTATTTCAGTCCCTGGTGCCCTTTCTAGTCCATTGCTGCTCTCAGACATTTGCAACAGATCATTTCCTCTATTTCCCCATCGTTACCATGGGGTCACTGAGGACAAGAAGGACAAACACACCCAGCAGGAAAGCAGAGATGGGACAGAGCTGCAACGTCCTGAGTGTCCAGTCCAGAGCAGGAGGCCAGGGCCCACTGACAGAAATCATCAATCATGGAATGGTTTGGGTTGGATGGGACCTTTAAGATCATCGAGTTCCAACCCTCTGCCATAGGGACACCTTCCTCTACCCCAGGTTGCTCCAAGCCCTGTCCAGCCTGGCCTGGGACACTTCCAGGGATGGGGCAGCCACAGCTGCTCTGGGTAACCTGTGCCAGGGCCTCACCACCCTCACAGGGGAGAATTTGTCCCAATATCCCCTCTAACCCTGCCCTTTGTCAGTGGGATGCCATTCCCCCTTGTCCTGTCTCTCCAGGCCCTTGCAAATAGTCTCTCTCCATCTTTCTTGTGGGCTCCCTTCAGGTTCTGGAAGCCACCTGGACATCTTCTTCCTGGCTGGTGGCAAAGCCCAAAGTTCACTCGCTGATTCTCATTATTTATGTTGCCTTTTCTCCCTCTGTTTCAGCTGAAGAAGAAGCAGGTCTATGTTGAGAAGGTGGAGAAGATGCAGCAGGCCTTGGTTCAGCTGCAGGCAGCGTGTGAGAAGAGGGAGCAGCTGGAGCACAGGCTGCGCACCCGGCTGGAGAGGGAGCTGGAATCTCTCCGCATGCAGCAGGTACCCCCTGCCCTGGGATCCCTGTAGGATTGCACCCTGCACCACACACAACAGAAAAGCAGTGGTTTTTTTAATCTTGTATTGTTAACAAACTTCTTTTTCACTAGTTA
The DNA here is from genome assembly GCA_013397115.1 of Edolisoma coerulescens. Taxonomy (NCBI): domain Eukaryota; kingdom Metazoa; phylum Chordata; class Aves; order Passeriformes; family Campephagidae; genus Edolisoma; species Edolisoma coerulescens. The sequence continues at coordinate 401,200 of VWZW01002173.1, forward strand.
GAGTCATGGATTTGCTGACCATTGTATTGCTTTTACCTGATTTAGTTGTTTCAACCAGAGAATTTAGGCAAGGAGCAGTAGGGGATCCATCCCGTGACAAGATGCAGAAATAGCCACATAGCTACATGCTGGTTTATCTCTAAATAACATGGTTATATTATTTGAAATTATTTTTAAAATCTTGTTCACACTTTGGGATTTTATATACAATTCATTAACAACTGGCCTGAAAAGAGGCCCTGCAAAAAGCTTTTGCATTTAAAAAAAAGCACAGAAGATTAAACCATCAAAGCCAATTCTATAAATGCAGTTGATGGAAATGGATGGGAGTTTCACATAGATTATATTGCAATTATATTATGAGTCTTTTTCAGTGAAAAGAATGAATGAGAAGTAGATTGTGCAGGTGTGTTATGAATTGGACATGAAGTTTTAGTTTTACTTCAGCCTGTGTTGAACACAGGTGAACTGTCAAGTGTCTAATTTTTACTGGAAATAGGATGCAGGCCTGTGTTCTAAATCACATTTAGTTTCAGGTTACTTTTATCCCCTAACTTCCATCTCTGCATAGGAATAGATATTTAAATCTTGGGGTTTTGCATTGGTTTTAGTAGGAGTTACAGTAATTTGATAAACTTTTCTGTTACACCTTTGGAAGATCAGGTACTCTAAACCTCACACTGAGCCTGAGTCAACACAGAAAATTGCTTTCTTGTCATGATTGAAAGTTCTGAGCTCAGCATAAAATAGCCCAATTTCTATTCTTTAAAACCATTTATTTTATTTTTTAAGTCAAATGTCTTGCTAATCCCACATGAGACTTCCATATAAAACTGCAATTTTTATTCATGGAACCATTATCTGAGGAAATCTCCACGCTTCCTTACTTTGAAAGGGAGAACTTCCTGCCTTCCAAATCTTGCTTTAGAACTGAAGTATTTCAATCCCCAGCTATACACTGATCATATAAATTTAATAACCAAATGCTTTAAAAGAATTTTGGATGTATTTTTTTTGGAGGGATGATATTACTCAGGGCCTTGCTGAACACTTGGGAGTCAGTCTGTGTTACTTCAGGCATTATGGAAGGGCTGTGTACATCACACCTGTATAGCACAGTCCAGCTCTGGGATTCACATCTGGGGCTTTGCACATGGAAAAAAAGGCCTTGGGAGGAGTATTTCCCATCTCAGGTATTTTCTTGTTAGCCTGTCCAGCACAGCATAAAGCCACGGCATTTCCCTCTGGGGGGTTCTTGTGTCAAACCAGTGACAAAAAGCAAACCAGCCAGCCCTGAGCCTTACAGCTGCATCCTGAGACTTCTATTTTTGTTTGGTTTGGTTTTTTCCTCCTGGGAATCAGCGTCAGGGCACATCTCAGGCTGCCAACGTGTCCGAGTACAACGCCACGGCGCTCATGGAGCTGCTGCGTGAGAAGGAAGAGAGGATCCTTGCTCTGGAAGCTGACATGACCAAGTGGGAACAGAAATACCTGGAGGAAAGTGTGATGAGACAGTTTGCTTTGGATGCAGCTGCGACTGTGGCTGCTCAGAGGTAAATGGGACTTTTCACAGTACTGAGATTATTTTCTTTTTCCAGTTGAATGTCATATTTCCCACCCAGGAATGTTGTCATGCCACCCTCCCGTGATCGCTCGCCCTGTGGTCTGAACAACTCCTCAGACCTCTGCAAGCAAGTGGAGCTTGGCTGCTCTTCCTGGGAGCTGTGCAATTGCCAACAATTAGAAACATTTTTCCAGAGGAAGATTCCTCCACATGCAGGAGCCATTTTCCAGACTAGAATTGTTCTGAGCCATTCCTAGAAGCTGTTGATTCAAAGGAGAAGAGGGTTGAGGGTTTTTTATTTTAAAAACAGGAATCAGTCCTTGCTGAAGTCATGTGAGATGGGGAGAGCTTGGTGATTCACATCGTTCACCCTGAATGGCTTCCTTGTTCTCCAGAATGTTTTTGCAAATTACTTTGTGGTATTGTCTGGTTACTAACCAGAAGCATCTACTAGGAAATTCTGCTCAAAACATTCTGCTGTGTATGGAGAGCACTGCCTGTGGGGGTGGGAAGGGTGTCTGAAATTTGGTAACAAGCTCCCATTCCAAGACAACTGTACAGAAACTCTTATGGCTGTAACTTGGCCCAAGTGCTTCAGCTGGTTGGTAAACAAGAGATGTTACTGGAGTGCAACTCGTTAGCATTAGGCCTGGCTTGCATATAATTGCATTGCTCACTAGTTTATGGTTCTGGACAGCAGATTTTATTGTAGATTGTTTCATGAGCCAGATCCAGATAGGGATGTTATCACAACTGGCTTCCCAGCTTGTAAGATCACAGTGGAATTACAGGGGTGAAGTTGCAGATCTGCTGTGTTAGCGTTTAAAGACTTATCTTATCTTGCTCCAGGAGCAAGCTGTTATTTTAGGGTATTGAAGCTTCTTGTGCACTGTTTTCCACCTCCCCAGAGATTCCCTAAAGGCTCCTGCTGCTGCTTGTGCTCAGAGGCCATGTTATATTTTCAGCATGGGCTGATAAGTTGGGGCCTGGTCTATTGTTTATCATGGAGTGGGAGGGGATGTGTTAGGCCTGCTCAGGTTTCATTAAATGAACAAGAATGTTGTCCAGTCAGGAAAGAGCCTCTGCTTTTCCATTTCCATCTAGATTCCACTAATTCCAGTGGCAACCTCATCTACACTGTCCAGATTTCTTTCCCTTTTCTTTAACAGTGGAAACTGGCATCCCTTGGGAAGCTGAGGTTGCAGGAAGGATGCTTTAGAGCCCAGGCAGGAACTGGGTCAGGTTGGGTTTCTTTGGTGAATGATCTTCTCATGCCCTTCCACATTCACAAGTAGAATGAAATACTCATTATTTGGTTAGTGGACTGACCAACTATCACAGTGTTAACATTAGGCACTATATGGAATCAGTCTGAAACTGTTTTCACCCTATTCCAAATTTTTTGGACCAAGCTGCTTAGGATTGCTTAAGAAACTTCCATGCCTTGTTCCCTTTGATATTCACATTCCCTGTATGATACTGTTGGAAGGGGAAGGGAGAAAGCTTTTTATCTGAAGTTGAAGAAAAGTGCCTGGTGTTCCTTTCCCCTCCGTGTGTCCTTGGATTTGCATTGTTGATCAGTTTAGAGTAGTGCAGTGACTCCATTTAGATGAGGGACTGGCCTGAGATGGACAAGAGGTTGTTGTTGTAATGATCTGCATGTGTTTGCAATCCTTCTTCACTAGGACGCAAATGAAATTGAATTTTTGGAAGACACTGAGCCAGCTTAAACTCGAAAAGAAAAGTGGCTATTCTTGTTTGTTACATTTGAGCAGTATTTTTGTGCTGCTGGGGGGAAAGCAGCAAACCTAGCAGGTCCTTCATCTGCTGTCCTTGTTCCCAGGGACACGACGGTGATCAGCCACTCGCCCAACCCCAGCTACGACACCTCGCTGGAAGCTCGCATCCAGAAGGAGGAGGAGGAGATCCTGCTGGCCAACAGGAGATGTCTCGACATGGAGGGAAGGTAAAGTGCAGTTTGGTCCTCTCTGGCTTCTTTGGGACAGGGATTTTAAATTAATTGCCCGGGTAGATGCCTCAGAACCAGAAATTCTTGTGTCTTCACCAGCAGCAGCGATGTCAAGTGCCAGACACTCATTTGGCCAAGGAAGTATCTGCATAGCAATCCAAAACCTGTCTTGATACTGAAGGCTAATGCAAAAAAGTCTTGTCTCAGATTTTTTGCATCTAGCTTGTTCCTCTTTTCAGGGCATCTTCATCAGACCCCAGGCTCCAGCTGCCCCTTCACAGGCTCACAGAGCTGTTTTCCCTGGGGTTAGGCCCAGTGCAGTCTCCCCAAAGCGTGTTAATTCTTTCTGTTGGTCCCATGTCCTGCCCATAACGCTCAGGTTTGTCTCAGAGCTCCTTTCATGGCTGTTTAGAGCAGTTTCCAGTAGCCAGAGGTGGTGGGTGGGTGTAGCAGTGCACTCTCTCACATGATCTGCTCTGTGGGCCAGAGAGCAGCCAGTGCCCAGGACAATCTCCTGGCATCCTCCCTCCACCTCCCCAAATGCCTAAGGGAGCTGTAGTCACAACCATGGGCACACTGAGGCCTCAGTCCAGGGAGATGGGAGACACTTAAACTGTCCTTTTTCCTTCCCCCAAAGGATTAAGACCCTGCACGCTCAGATCATCGAGAAGGATGCCATGATCAAAGTGCTGCAGCAGCGCTCCCGCAAGGAGCCCGGCAAGACGGAGCAGCTCTCCTCCATGAGACCTGCCAAGTCCCTCATGTCCATCTCCAACGCTGGCTCGGGCTTGCTGTCCCACTCCTCAACGCTGAGCAGCACCCCCATCCTGGAGGAGAAGAGGGAGGACAAGAGCTGGAAGGGCAGCCTGGGTAATTTCCAAATACCAGTGGTAGTTCTGATACAGGAGCCACTGCTGGGAGGGGAAGCAGGAGCAGCAGAGGAGGGTGTGTTGGACAGACAGACCAGCTGGCCTGGCCTGCAGTAAAGCTGGCTGCAAGATGGGACACATTTGGAATAGCTGCTTATTTTAATCACTTTTAGGAAATAATGACTTCTGATACTCAGGCTCTGCCATTAAATATATAAGCCTTTATTCCCACTGGCACCTGACTTTAGAGATGTCTGGGATACAGTTTTCAGGGTTCCCAAGCACTTGCTTTCAGCTGGGTGTTACAGCTGGCTGAAAGTATAAAGTCTCCTTGAATTGGAGCAGAGATTCTCATCAGGATTTCCATCCTGTAGTGTTGTGCCTGCACCAACATGACTCCTGTCTGGAATGGCTCAACAGCATTGTTCTGAGAAATTGAGTTGTAACAAAGCAAATCCCAGCTGATTTTTTTTTTTTCCTGGGAGAAGTTAGGCCCAAAACTGGGAGTAAAAACCCCTGAAATGTAAATGAGGACCTGTTGCAGGTGATTTCAGAGTGTGCAGATTAGTGCCCACCTGCAAACAGCAACATGGGGACACTGCTATTCCTCGGGTACTTCAGCACCCAGGGGTGGAAGGTGCTGTGGAAAGGCAAACCAGTGCTGCCTCTTGAGGGAGAGAGCCCTTTCCAGGTCCTGGAGCAAGCAGTGCAGCGTGGTGCAGAGCTGATACCAGTTAGTTTTCTGTGACTGTGACATTTCCTTCCCTTTTCCCTCACAGGTGTTCTGCTGGGAACAGAATATCGCTCCGAATCCATCCCCTCCACCCCCTCTCCTGTCCTTCCCTCCACGCCCTTGCTGTCGGCCCACTCGAAGACAGGCAGCAGAGACTGCAGCACCCAGACAGACCGGGGCAGTGAGCAGGGCAAAGCTGCTCCTTCCCCTGCAGCTCCCACCCCAGCACGACTCCCCAGCACCAACCTGACCTACAGTGCAGAGAAAACAGGTAACAGAGCTCAGCCCCAGTCCCAGAGGGGCCCCTGCCACCCACTCCCCATCCGTGGGGCAGCCCTGACGTCCCTTTCTCCATCCAGGCAAACTGGGTTAGTTTTTGTGAGGACAAGTGGATTTCAAGGACAAGTGTGATGGTGTTCTGAGTGGTCTCAAACGCTCTGAACGAAAAAAAAAAAGCTTGAAGAGTGGTGGCATAAGCGTGGGTGCACTGGGCAGGGAAGTACAGCAAGATGTGAGAACTGAGAACAGGGAGATGCAAATCCCTGGGCAGTCTCTGAGTCAGTGTCTACTCTGAAGTAAGTTGTGAGTAGGATGTGGGTTTAAACAGCACATGAAAATGGGCTGTTCCAACTGGCCATTGCATTGAGTGGGCATCCAGAGCCAGGTGGGCTCAGAGAAGAGGAGGGAGAAGAAGGAGAGGGAACTACCACAATAAAGCTGTCTCGGTACCATCCCAGTCACAGGACCAACTTCAGCCTTGGAGGTCCAGTTGACAGTGAGTGTCACAGGAGCTGAATTTGCTTCCCACAGAGCTCCCAGCTGGCAAGAGCTGCTCATTTTCCAGCCCACTCTGCCAAATCAATGCAGATTACACAACCTTGCCTCTTCTCCTTACAGACACATTACAATGCTGTTGTTCTTTATGGCAGAGAGCGTTTGGCTGGGCTCTGCCTCCTGCCCATGCTGTGCTGTTTAATGGGTATTGAGGGAGAACAGGTCTGGTGGTGCAAATCTACCCTGACTGCATTGGTTTAAATGCAGTCACTCCAGTTTCATGTGGATTTGTGTATCAGTGGGAGGTACCCAAAGGGAATTTGATAAAACAGCTTTATTTGTCTGGCTGCATATGTGGGAATTGAATTTTTTAAAACTAAATAAGTTATTAGCTGCCTTTGACCAGTGGTACAAGATGACTTAAAATGTTCATATCATATTTCCAACCTCATTGAAGTTACACCTTTAATTGTCTGTCTCTTGTTTTTCCTCATCACATAGATGGGCCACTCTTCCACTCCAGCACTCTCGAAAGAAAAGCCCCTGTTCAGACTGTGGGGCAGGACCTCCCAGATGGAGAGATGGTAGAATACCTCATCTGAAAGGCTGTACCAGGATCTGAGCTGGGATAACAGTAGCAAGAAATTTTTAAAAGACATTTTTATTGGGAAAAAAAAAAATGTAGTACCTGAGTAATAAAAGAACACTCAGCTGTTTGCTCTTGTATATTATGTCTCAAAAGTTTGGACAGGTTAATTTATAATTTGTTCTAAATTATAAAAAACCCGTAACACTTGTTCTTTGAAAGTTTCCCCCTTTATTTTTTAAATACTGGATCTGGTAACATCTGGAGAAAAAATACTAGAACTTAGGTGCACTACATCTGATATTTCATTTCAGTGTTTTTAAAGTCTCTTAAGCAGAAGTACCTGCTCTCACAGGTGCTGGTTACATGTCTAGCTTGAATGTGGTAAGGTGAGCTTAATGGCCTTAAAATGATCAGAACCAGGGACATTGTTGTGAGCATCACTTAATGGTTTTAGAATACAGGTGTTCTGGGAAGCTTTTATAAATCTGAGCTGTGACCAAGGGAGATTTCCCTTTCACTTCCTCTTTCCTCTCAGTGTAAGAACTCAGAATAGGTATTTCATGTTCATAGGCTGAAAAGATTGCCATTTTCAGTGTGGTAACATTTTTTTTTACTTCCCAAATTTCTTTTTTTCTTATTTCTTTATTAAAACAAGTGACTCCGGTGATTAATGTCGCATTTCATATTTGTAGTTCCTTTTGCAAGATTTGCCACACTTGTATACTTAAGTACTTTTTCAATAATTTGTACAGCGGATAGTAAATAATATATTGCATTCAAGTTTTACATAAATTAATAAGGAGAATTTACAGGCCCATCCCTGATCTGTTAGATCAGTTTTCTGACATGGTAATTCCATTGGCTTTAGTGATACCACTCCAAATTTACCATAGTGCAAGTGGGAAGCCCTGTTGTTTTTCAGAGTTAGCAACTTAATCTACTGCATCTGTGGAGATCTTTCTCTGTAGCAGACTTTTCTATATTTATATTATAAATGCCCTTCAACTTTGCATGTCCCTCCTTTCTGGGGAGACCGGATTCTTTTTCACGTAACAAAGCCTCAGAGGTAGAGCTTTAAAGAGAAGCTCCATGCAAAGGTTCAGATGGCAGATTCTCTCCTTCCAAAATAGTTCTTTAATTCATCTGAGTGGAGAGAGCAGCTTAAAGAAAGCCCCAGAGGCATGACAGAAGAAAGTTACATATTTAAGTCATGAGGTTCACTTCCAGATTTTTGGGAACTAGCACAGATGCAGAAGTGCTTTGGTTACAGAAACTATAAGAAGATACTAAGACCAATAGAAGTACATGAGTATTTTTTTGTTACTGTCTTTGCATTTTATTAAAACACTTCAATATTAATTTCTGTTAAAAACTACTTTTTTTTTTGTACTTGAATGTTAAAATATTTAATTAGCCAGTGGTCACACACTGGGAACCTGGCTAGTTTCAGCTTTCTGTGCAGCATTAGAGTAGCAAAATTTTCATTTCAGATCATTTCACCCCAGAAATAAGGAAATGCAGCAATTAATTGTCACAGAGTTAGTGAATGTCTTTAAGTCCTGTTTGACACTATTGCTGTGGTGTTCAGCTGAAGTGGCCTTAGCAGACCAACAGGGATCACAGGAGTTCCACAGTGGGAGGGGAGAGGAGGTGCCTCTCTCTCTGCACAGGTGGTGCCTAAAGGCCAGCCCTGAGTTTTCCTTCTGATGATCATCACTTAAAATCCAAGGAAAACACTTCCCATTGTTTCCAGCAGATTTGCTGCTGGTCAGGGTTCTCCAGGCCATGTTCCCAGTCCTGCAGAAGGCAGAGATGGCAGAGTGTGGGGTAGGAGATGCACTGGGTCGGTGCAGCCTGGCCAGGCACAAACCCCTTCCAGCAGCCCAGCTCCAGGCACTGCAGAGCTGCCCTGCGAGGCTTTGCCTGGCCCTGCCACACGGGACAACATCTTCCCAGACAGTTCCAGACCTTCCTTCCCTCTGAACCATTCCCCACTCTTTTCCAGGCACGCTCTCCACAGCCACTTCGTTCTCATCCCTGAGAATGTCTTGCTTTTATTTCTCTTGGCTTAATTCCATCCCATTTTATGAAGTAATGCCCACCCTGGATGATTTGAAGTGATTTCTCTTCCTCCTCCACAGTTGTTGAAAATGCAGCTTTTCTCATTAGCTCAAGGTGTCCATCTTTTTGCCAGTTCAGCATAAATATCGATACTGTATTTTGTGGGTTTGGCTTAAAATGAACAACCAGGGAAATCAAATGCCACTGAGTGTCTGTGTGAGAGGGGGGGAGAAATGTCTGAATGCTTTTCTCCTCTTTTAGTGTCAGGAAAAGTTATATTCCATCTTTACAAATATTTCTCAGCAGCTGGAAAGAAGTTTTACAACTGTAGGGCTCTAAAGAAACAGTTACAACTCACTTGATTCACATTAATTCTAAAATGCCTGGGAAAATGTGGATCTTTTGCAGATAAAACCTCTTTCAGAAAACTGATTTTCCCCAATCAGTATTGGCTGTTCGGGTGAAAATAATTGGTTTATCCTTCCCACAGTTCACTGTTTTCAATTGGAGTGCCACTGTAATTTATTTTTACAAATCCAAAAGGACATAATAGCTTTCTGTGAATAAAATACAGCAACTCTCTCCTCCAGAAATTGAAGCCAGGCTGTCTCTGACAGTCTGAACCATCAGGATTGCAGGAGCCTTGGCAGTCCCTTGCCCATGGAAGTAACTTTGGAAGAAGATGGTGCAGTTTTACACTGCTTAGGTCAGGATCTTTGCCCTATTTTGTAATTTCCATTTCTTCCAAAAAACACAAAAACCCCAAAAATTTGCTGTGGAAGTTGGAGGTCATTTTCCTGTGCTGACAAAGTAGGAGCCATCAGGAATGTATTCTTCCCCTGGAGCTTCCTCAGAGCCATCCTGATGTGAATGTAAACGAGCTGCTTGCTTTGAGGAAGATGTGTACTATAGTCCTCAGTCTCTGTACAGATTTTTATTTTGTTTTTAAAACAGAAACTGCTTTAAGGAGACAAACTGCACACCTAGTTCCTTTGCCTTCTGTAGAGCTTATTTCTAGTAGAAAGTGGTTTTTAACAATGATTGCAACGACCTTTGCAAACCAAAATTTTAGACTAAGAGTTTTTCTTAAACTCGGGTATTAGAAGCAGAATTGTAGCTTTTATAAAGAAAGCCACATATTCTTCTTTGTAGAGCAAAACAAGAAAATGAAGTTTAGTTATTTCTCCTCTTTCCTTTCCCTGCTTACAGAAAGGCCAAACTCCCAAGTCCTTCCCTTGGGCAGTTCCTTTGTGGTTTGACTGCTCGGGGAACTGCCTGAGATCCAGAGATTTTTGTTCCACCTTGCCCAATGTTGATATTAAATTAAACAGCTCCGGACTGGCAGCTCCTGGGGGGTCTGGAGCAGCGCTTTTGTGCCTGAGGACTCGAGGGGGTGTGTGAGTTGCTCCTCAGGGGTCTGCGGGGGGACGCTGAGGTCACCAAGCGCGGTGGGGCCGAAGTTCTGCCCGTGTGGTCTGTGCTGGAAGCTGAGCATCGCCTTTGCTTCGGTTTTTGGGGCTGCCTGAGCCGGGGGGGACTTACAGAGTTTTAGGCCAGACCCATTTCCAAGGACACCTCCTGCTCCAGGAGCCCCCGGCGGGGCCAGCAGCGCGTGGGACGTGGGACACCCGCGGTGACTCCCGGCCGGACCAAGGGCTCTTCCCACCGAGGCACAGCCAGAGTGGGCAGGGCAGGAAAAGCCCGGGATAACTGGGCTTCCTCTGCCTGGGGCTGGCACAGGTTATCCCGGGATTCACCGTGCTGCCCGGGGGATTGNTGTATTTATGAAGAAAATACATTTCTTTGCAAAAAGATCTTCTTCTAAGTTGGTTTTAGAGTCTGGCTTCCACCACCATCATCTTGGAGAGTTTTTTGGGGGACAAATGGCTTCAAGCAGTTTCCTTCCCAACAGGGTTGTGGTCTAACAGGGGCCCAGTCAGCTGCTTCTCTTTAGGATCCAAAATATCCAAGCATAAATTAAAATACTAAAGTTTAACATTTCACAACCATAGAAAGTGTTATAGAAAAGTGTGTCAAGAGAATGATCTTTCCTATATAAATCTATACTGAAGTGAATCACGTGGATTTTTCCTCTTTATTTAAACCATCCAAGTTTATTTCGTACTTTGTGACCGGGCTGTTTTGTAATTCAGCTGTTGAAACAGCCCTTAAGTCTTTGAAGGTTTATGGCAGCTTTAATTCTTGAAAGAAAACAAAATAATCAGTGTAAATATGCACTAAGAAGTCTTGTAAATGTGTATCCGTGTATTTTTAAAGAATGCATCCTGTGTTTTCAGCTTTTTTCCACTGATTTGCTGGTTTTGCCGTAAGTTTGCTTAGTATGAAAAGCTTATAGAATACAAAACAAAAACAATCTTCACCTTCCCTGCTCCTCACTACTGCTTGGCCTCTGTCTTTACGTTTTCAACTCCTAACTGGAGATTTTACAGGATAAAGTAATTGTCATTCCAGTCTCTTCCCTTAAGCATCCCCGGTTTATTTTTCCCTCTGGCCGGCCCTGCAGCTGCCCGCAGCTCACACCTTTTAACAGTCAGATTAGCAGCACTTTGAGCTGCGGTGACAGCCACCTCTCCTTTGATGCCTGGACCCTTTTCCAGATATCTGAGGCCATCAGCACGTGAGCAGCCTTCAGCCCTGTGAGTATTTTCCAGATCACAGCTTTCACTAGACCCATGTGCTTTTTGTTCCTGTATTCTTGGTGCATTTTGCTGCCTCCTAATTTATCTCTCCCCTCTCACGGTGCTGTCGGAGGGAAGGAGCAGGGATTTACTGGGAAGCTGCTTGAAAGTGGCCAGCCTTGATGCAATTTCACTGTTGATTTCTGAGTTTGATCTCAACATAGCTGTCGTCTCCCCTGCTGTAATAAATACCAGCCTGACAAATCCAGGGGCCAGTGGTCAGCTCAGCACATCCATCCCCTCCACTCTCAGGCCTTTTGATGTTGTTTCTATAAATCTCTCTGGCGTGCCAGAGCAGAAACAAGAAGACAAAAGAGAAAAAAAAAACCTGGCCAGACCAAACCCCACAGCTCCAGAAGCTGCTTTATTTAATAACCCAAGTGTGGCCCATCTGCACGGGGGTGTGAGAGGAGTAGTTGGGCATTTCACAACCCCGTGTGGGCAGCAAAGATCCAACCCCTGCTCTGAGGGGAGCAGCCAGGAGCCACGCAGGGAGGATTTGGGATTCCCTCACCTTTCCTGCTGACCAGCCCATCTCCCAGAGGCCATCCCTGCCCTGCTGCTGCATCTGCTGAACACCTGCATGGGAAAGCCACCTCCTTCAAGCCCATTATCTGCTACTCGGCCTGCCAGGAGTTGGGGCTTAAAAGGGAATAAAAATGAAAAGGCTGGTGGTTAAGGTTGGGTTGGTTGGGTTTTTCCCCCCTCCTCTCAGTTGGCTCCAGACTTTAGATGAAAAAGCTCCTTTGCTCCAAATCCTCACTAAGTGCAACGTAGGTAGGGGTTGATTCCACGCCAGCCCCATGGGTGGGAGGAGGGAGTTAGAAGCTAAAACAGTGCACAGTGAGCACAGCACAGTCCCAAGGGCTGCATTATTCTATTTATTGTAAAGTCTTGCCTGTTATTGCTGTTAAACACCTCTGGAGAAAAGCAAAATTCCATAATGCCACAGCACCTTCCCCAGCGACAGCTCTGTGCCTCCCCTTCCTGCTCCCCAAGGCAAAATTGGAGCATTTTATATATTTTGGAGCATTTCTCTGCATTCTGTAAGAAAGAATAATATAAAATGGCAGCAAAAGACTGGCCTTGTAAAGGTGCTTTTACAGTGCTATTTATATATAGTGACGTGGGAATGAGATAATCTTCACTTTGTATTGTGGAGGTAAACAGGAGAGGAAAATTATCATTGATGCCTTGCCAGAAGGAGCACTAATCTCTTAAATATAAGGCTTTTATATATATATATACACACACACACATAAATACATGCAATTTATAAAAACTGGTAATTTTGAGAACCTCATTGTACCAGATGAAATTTTCTTTTCCTCCCTAGTAATTCTTTTTCAACATAAACAGGCAGGTTTGGAACTTCATGATGTCTCTACCCTTCTGTTTTCTGTTCTAAGAAAGAACCCCTCCCCTCTGCAGCATTTCAGTTCTTTATTTCAGTATTTTGAGGGTGTTTTGGTTGCTTTTCTTTGCTGGTCACCCCAGAGCACCACGGCTCAGGCAGGATGAGGCCTGGGTTGTGTTCATTCCCAGCCACAGTATTTCTGTCTCCACATGCCCCTTTGGCAGGGGACAAATCCCTGTCCTGTCCTCCTGTGGGAACCACTAGCATTTCCCTCAGCCCTCCAGTACCTAAAAGAGACCAAAAGAGCTGGAGAGGGACTGTGGACAAGGGTACGTAGTGATAGAACAAGGGGAAATGGCTTCAAAGTGACAGAGAGCAGGTGTAGATGGGGTATTAGGAAGAAAAGCTTCCCTGTGAGGGTGGGCAGGCCCTGGCACAGGGTGCCCAGAGAAGCTGTGGCTGTCCCTGGATCCCTGGCAGTGTCCAAGGCCAGGTTGGATGGGGCTTGGAGCAGCCTGGGATAATGGAAGGTGTCCCTGCCCATGGCAGGGGGTTGGAACAAGATCTCAGCTTGTTCAGAGCCAAAACATCTGCACTTGGGCCATCTCCAGCAGCAAACACCTTTCCTGGCCCACCTGGGGACACGTGCCAAAGGCAAGAGGCCTGAGATGTCACCAGCGTGGTTGGACAGCTGGAAACGGGCAGAGTCCTTGAGAGCCTCAGCCTCGTTGGTCTGGTGTGCTTATCCCAACACTCTAACCCTCTGCAGCCACGTAACCCGGGATGTGGACTTAGAAGAAACAAGATTTGCCAAGGGAGAAGGGCTGGAAGACTTAATGAGCTGCCTGCTGGCGCTCAGCAATTAGTGCTGGACGGTACAGCCCAATTAGGGCACTATTAACTTTAGTTCTCTGGAAATTCAGCGATTAATATTACTAATAATTCTCCTGACCTCAAAGTAATTGCAGAACATTAAAGGAGAAAACTGTTTCTAATTAAGCAATTCCCAATCCTTCTGTTTTCCCTTTTTCCTAAGCCTCTGGTGCCCTCTCAGCCATCCCGGTGCAGGGCTTGCCTGGCTCGGAGATGGGATGTGTAGTGGGGCAGAAATTGCTGTCCCTGCCACTAAGAAGGGACATATTCCTGGAACTCTTCAGCACTTAAAACCTCAAAGTCTGGGCAAACCAAAATCCTGCACTCTCTAAACAACTTCTGATGGGAAATCTTTCTGCACTGCCAGATGAAGCCCTTGGAAGGAGACCCAGAAACCTCCACTGGTCCCCGAATCGTAAAATCTCAGAATGGTCTGGGTTAGAAGGGATCTCCTTCCAAACCCCCCTGCCGTGGGCAGGGACACCTTCCACTCTCCCAGGCTGCTCCAAGCCCCATCCAACCTGGCTCTGGACACATCCAGGGATCCAGGGGCAGCCACAGCTTCTCTGGGCACCCTGTGCCAGGGCCTGCCCACCCTCACAGGGAAGGATTTCATCCCAAAATCAATATAAATTAAAGTTATTGCATTAGTGGTAACTGCAAACAACTCGTGAGCAGAAAATGGAGGTTAAAGCAGAGTAAATAAACAACAGGAGCTGGAGATGCCCAGCTGGCACAGCCACGTGCTACAAATCAAACTCGGTTTGACCTGGAGAGTGAAAGAGCTGTGCCTGTGCAGACACAGTGGGCAGCGTCTGCTCTCCCCCTCTTACAGCCCAAACCAAGGCTGCTGAGTGACACCCCACGTCACAAAAATCCAGATTTAACCCTTCCCACAGCCTGCTGTGATAATGAAACCTCGATTTCTGTTTCATTTCAAGCACCAGGAGGAGTGAGGCTAAGCAGCCATGCCAGCTCCCCTCACGTGTGGTGGTTTGGTGGTTTAAGCCTCAAATGCTGCTGCTGAGTCTTCAAAAAAGATACTTCAGGGCTGGATAGGAAAACAAAGCACATTTTGGAGTGGCTGAGCAAATCAGGCTTGAATCAACCATGCACCAGATGTGTAGGAAAAGGTTTCAATGCTAACACATGTATTTATTTGTTATAATTATAAACCAGGGCCTTGGGGTGCTGGGGCCACGAGGCATCACCAACACAGGGATGCTCCCTGTATCCCTCACTGCAATGGCACAAAATGCTGCCCACGGCCCTCCTTGGCAGTGTCAGGGTCTCCAGGTGTGTCAGTGGGCACCACCCAGCCTTCAGGCACTGGACCAGCGAGAAAAGCACATTTCCCAGTGCCCAGCCCTTCAGGGAGACCCGACTGAGCCAGGACAGGTCACCCTGAGACCGCCCAGCCACGGTGCTGTGCCAGAGGCATCGCTGGAGCCTGTGCCAAATGCACCTTGCTCACTGCCTTTTTTTAACATGGAGGAAAGGAAGAATGGGATTTTGGAAAGCAGCATTTTTTTCCCCAAGAGGTTCAAGCAAAATACAAAAGTTTAACAGCAGCATTTGGGCTTTTGGGGGCAGCTCAGCACAGCCTCTCTCTACCTACAGCACGGAACATAAAGGAACTGACTCCTGACTCTCCCAGACAGCCGTGCTTTTAAAAAAATGAGCATTTCATGCTTCACAGACCAGCTGAACGAGGGGCATGTCCCATTTCTCAGCTAAAGAGCGCTATCAGTGTCCGCGCTGCTGCGGGCGGGGTCCTGGCGCCGGGGATGGACAGTGCCCTCCGCACCGCAGGCAAACAGATCGATAAGGACAGGCAGCCCCCGGGCTGGAGGTGCCACAAGGCAGCTGCGGCTCCAAAGGCTCGCCGAGACCCTTTTTAAATCCATTTGTGCTTCTGAAAGCAGTCGGTGCCTCGCTGGGTCACAGGGAGCTGCAGAATGCTGCTCTGAAGGGGCAGGAAAGGCAGCGCTGCCCCGGAGAGCAGGCGGGGGGGTTTGGGGACCCCAAGGAGCAGGGAAGCCTCAAATGTAATTTACTTAAAAAAAACCCAAATCAAACCCACCCTGCACCCGTCTCTTGCTGAGCAAAACCTGAGGACAGAGGCAGCACAGACTGTGAGAGGACGGAGGCAAAATAAACTGTTATTTTTGAAGTTTTGTCACAAAAAAAAGCCCTTTACAAGCAAAGCAATACTGAAATGAGGTGGGTCTGGGGGCGGCATCTTTGTGAGCGAATCCTTTTGGGAGCATCTTTGCACTTCACCGTCCCACCAAGCAGAGCCCACACCCATGCCTGGGCGGAGAGGCCAAAACTGGGCGGCTGCCCATGGCTTGGGGACAGGCACAGAACACCCCTGGGGATGCCACGGGCCGTGCCCACATCACCTAGCTCACGCCAGATTGTCTCTTCTCCACGCAGCCTCTTGGGCCCCATCGTCCTGTAGTGATGGGACAAGGAGGAACAAATTAAAAGAGAAGAAATTTAGGGTAGATATCAGGAAGAAATTCTTCCCCTGTGAGGGGGGGGAGGCCCTGGCACAGGGTGCCCAGAGCAGCTGTGGCTGCCCCATTGCTGGCAGTGTCCCAGGCCGGGTTGGACGGGGCTTGGAGCAGCCTGGGATGGTGGAAGGTGTCCCTGCCCAGGACAGGGGGTTTGGGACTGGATGATCCTTAAGGTCCCCTTCCAACCTTCAACATTCCATGATTCTACCCCAGGGGCTGCCAAACCCAGCCACAATCAGCTTTTCTTTCCTGCTCTGGCCCGACACCTCCATCCCAGCGGCACCGGGCTGGGGCGGGGGGGTGTCCTGGGACATCCCGGGCACCTCCAGCCCCGGAGGAGCCCCCCGTGCCCCCCGGGCTGGTGCTGACGGCTCGGGCTGTGCTTGTAGGGCGGAGGGCAGTGCTCCCCCAAACACCTCTAGATGGCAATCGCTGGCAGCGCTGCCGAGCCTCTCCCCGGAGCTCGCCGGGAGCCCGCGGAGCCACCCTGGCTGCTGCATCCCGGAGAATTCGTGCTCCGAGCCCGGTGTCGTTTGTCAGCATCCCTCATGTCCTGCTCCCTGCTGGTCCGCTCCCCGGTGTCGCATCCCTTCTCCCCACACGGGGCTCGGGGAGGGACCAGCAGGACGAGCCACCAGCCCTGCCATCAGCTCCTGTACCACCGTACTTGGAGAAAAACAATCAAATCACCCTGTTCATTCCCAGCTGCCTGGAAAAGGCTTTTCCCATTATATCCGAACGTGAAAGTGTCTTTTTAACTGCGGACTGACTGGCCAGGCAAGGGAGACTCGGCAGGCTGTGGATGCCGCGGTGGGCAGAGCTCTGGGCACCCCAGATTTGGCCAGCCCCACTCGCTGGGTGCTCCCTGTGGGGCCGTGAGGGACGGGGACCAGCTGGGTCCTGCTGGGGAAGCTCCTACAGCACCTTCAAGCCGGGAACCTGCAAATACCATCTGTCCCCGGCTGTCTCCGGCGGTGGGTGCAGTAAATGGCATTTATTGTGTTAAAGGGAGAGTGCTCCCAGCCCCCGGGGCCGCTCAGTGCAGCTGCCGGGCAGGCAATAGGGCAGATATTGCTGTTTTCTCTGGTAAAACACAACCACAGCCGACTTCAGCCTCAGTGATGGGAGACGGGGAAAAACAAGAGTCACTTTGAAGTTGTGTTTCTTCATGCTCACACTCAGGCACTGCTGCTCCCTGATTTCCATCTCCACATCCTGCAGGTTCCTGGGCTGCTGGCAGAGCCGGCAGCCAGGCAGGGGCATCGAGGGCCTCGATTTGCTCGGTCTGCTGCCTCCTGCCTCCAGCTAAGGACCAGGCTCAGCTCATCCCACAGTCCTGACTCATCCCACTGCCCCATCCTATCCCACTGCCCCATCCTCCTCCTTCAGTTTTAACAACTTTTCCACAAATACAGGTTCAGAATTTTTGAGGAAGGTGCCTGGGCTCTTTCTTCTGGCCAGGTGCAGCCCCTCTGTTCACCCCCATGAGAGCCATTCATCACCCAGCGAGGCCGGACACAGCCATCAGTTACTCCCCCCTCCAAAAAGGGAGCTGCTCGCTCCCCCTGGCTCAGGAACAGGATGACCTGCTGGCGTGCTGGACACCAAACAGCTTTCCCAGCAGCTTTGCAGGGCTGCTTTTCCCTGGTGAGACATTTGCCCAGGGCTGGAGTTGACTCAGCACCAGGGATTAGGAGCTGCAGAAGGGAGCAAGCAGAAAATAATGAACCGTTATAGAAAATGATAAATCCCTGCAATAATAAATAATGCAGTGAGAGGTAATTAATTATCTCCATTTATGCTGGGCTGCCTGGTTATTGATTTAGATGTGTTCCCAGCCTCGGCAGCCCTGACTCCTTCAGGATTTCGTCTGTGTTGTTCCACCTTCCCTCTGTCAAAGCCGCTGTGCTGCAGGTCCGTGCAGGACTCGCATCTCCTGGACCAGGAGCTGCTCCTGGACTTCGCTGGCACGGGCTGTCCTGTGCCTGTGCTGCTCACTCAGGTGTCTTTCAGCACAGATGTGGACACATCTGGTGGGACCAGGCTGCAGGGACAGGAAAAAACCCCCGAGTGAACCCCGGGAGCACCAGGCGGACGTGGCTGCATCCCAGCCCTTGCTGGAGCAGTGATGTCAGAGGCACCAGATGGCTCCCTTTCTGCCCGATTTAATGGTCCCTAATGAGGTCACTTCCATAAAAGAGTTAATTATTTCCTGGGAGCCATTTGCTAACGTAATTAAGTCTCTTTCATGCCTGGTTTTAGCGACTGGCTGAGAGCAGGGCTGGTGTGAAAGGCAAAGCCAGGGGCGACCACTCCAGCAGTCCCCAATTCCATGTGCTGGTGCACCCAAACCAGGAGCTTTTCAGTTTCTTTTTCCCAGAAATGAGCCAGCAGCTCCTGCACCCTGGGCTGGTTTTTCATCCTACTTCCCCCCAGGAGCACTAGAAAGGCCATTCCAGGGGTGCACCGTGGGTAATGTCATTTGTAAGTGCAAAAGATGGGGTTTGATGACTTGTTGTACCTGGTATCTCGGAGGTGATGGAGCCTGGAGGAGTTTCTTCACTTCTCTCTTCGGAACTCAGCACAGATGGCACTGAACATTTTTATTGAAATAAATAGGAAAGGGCTGTGCCCCCAGAGGCCATCCTGCTCCTCTTCCCAAACCTGTGGGTGAAACACAACCACGAGCATCTGCCAGGGCAGTGCAGCCACAGGAGCCACAGCTCCAGCCCTTCCCTCACCGGTGCAGCTTGAATTAAAAAATAAACTGTCAGACACCATAAAAAATTAAAACTTAAATGCCTTTAACATCCATCTGCAAGTCTTCTGGCAAGGCTGAGGAGGCAGAGCGGCTGCCACTCCCCACTGGGCCTCGAAAGGCTCCATGTCCCCACACAGGATCCTGGGTCCTGCTGCTGGCACCTGATGTTGTCCCCCCGTGGGGTGGCATTTGGGGAGTAAGGAGTGCCAGGTGTGGCCCTGCTCTCTTTCAGGGCTCACACTGATGGGGACAGGCAGCAATCCCACGGGGGAACTTTTCCTCTCCCTTATCTCACTCCTAGTGCCCTGGTCACCACACCAGGGGCTGGGCCAGCTGATCCCTGCTCTGCAAGAGGAAAGATTCCGAACATGATGGTGCTGCTTCCCTGCCAGGCCACCACTGAATTATTTAATCCCTCCTGAAAAATCTGCCCGGTGCCTGGTGTGCAGGGAAACTCCCCAGGCTCTGCCTGGAACCTCCTTTTCTCTCCTTTTCCAGAGTTTTTTGCTCCTTTTGCTGTTGCTGCCCCCGGAGAAGGTGGTACCATCCCCCTGTCCAGCATCAGCTGGCCATGACGAACCCTGCCCCCCTCCCAGGCATGCTGCTGCTCCCGGGTGATTATTGCTGTTAATTACTTCCTTCAGAGCAGAAGCCAGATGCAAAGCTGTCAGCTCGGAGTGCTGCTTGGCTTTTGCCCTCGCATCTGCAGCCGCTGGCCTTGGAGAATCCTCCTGGAGGCTCTCGGTGCCGCTGGCAGGAGGACAAACAGCAGTGCTGCACAGGCACCGTGCCACCAGCGCTCCCAGCCGTGGCTGTGCTCCAAAATCTTTCCCTTCCCAGTGGTTTTCTGGATGTTTGGGAGCAGGGATGTGTTGGTCAGAGCAGAGGATGCAGGAGCAGAGGCCGTGGCTGGGTACCAAACCCCACCCAGGGTGGGATGCTCTGCCCAAGCTGGGCCCAGCCACCAACCCTCACCTGCTGGCTCTGGATTCTGCACCTGGGCGAGGAGTGGCTCCTGCAGGGTGGTTCTGGGCAGCGAGGGGAGCAGTTCCACTGGGGACAGAGCAATCTCGGCATAGCTGTGAAAACAGGGCCATTAAGCCACAGAGCAGACAGGGTTTCCTCTCCCTCTGGATCAATTCACCGAGTGTTTATCGATGGTGTTGATCACTCGGAGTGACAGGCTGTCCTGGGCACATCAGCTGTTTCTGCTGCCCCTCCCTCCATCCCAGGCTTGCTGGTTGCTTTGCCCCAGTTTCCACATGGGAAAAGCCCAGCTGGGGATGAAGGACAGGGAAGATGGACAGGGAAGATGCTGCTCAGCAGGAGCACCACTGAGTCACTGACTCCCTTCTCACCCCTGGGAGCTCACACCCCACAGCCCACGGGCTGCACCACGGGTCTGTTCCAGGACAAAGCAGATTAATGAGCTTCCTGGCAGGGCTGTGAATGACAGTGGGGTTTCACACCACAGGTTGCACCTTGCCCTGTGCTGAGCTCAGCTGTAAAGCAGCAGAACCCAGCCCAGGTCTGCTCTTGGCATCGGATGGTCCTTCAAGGGGCTGATGCTCTGTCTCGGATGCCTCCTCTGAAAAGAGGCTGAAGGAAGGAAACCTGGAGCAGGCATTTGCTGGCAGAGCAGTGCATGGAGGCCTCTCTGTATCCATTTTTCATTACAGTGCTTCATAACACAATTTCTGGAAGCAGCAGAGAGGAGCATCTGCTGACAAAGTACCTCCCATGGGCACCAGAACTGTGGAGAAGGACTCGAGCCCGGGGCAGCAGCTGAGCAGGGGCACTGCAGGGAGCTGGGCAGCTTTCAGTGCCTCATCCTTCCTCGCTGAGCGGGAGAAGGGAAGGGGGAGAAGGGAGTGGCTGTGTCTGCAAATCCCACTGCACCACAGAGCAGCCAAACCCACCACCAGCCAGGGCCCCGGAGAGCCTGCTGCTGCATTCCCCACCTTTACAGCGCTGGAAAGAATTTAAAATGCACATTTCACTGCTGTTTGGCACATCCTTTTGCACTCCTTAATGCTCTTCTCTCCCTGCTGAACGAGCTTCATGCATTTCAGGAGGCCTGGAGGGAGAAGAAATCACCCTGACTCACGGCAGTGACCTTTAGGAGAAGCACGAGTGCCCCAGGTGAGATGTGGGTGTGAGGACTTGGTGCCAAAGGCACAGACTGAGTGCCACCATGGTGCTGACGAGCTCCAGAGCCACCAGGGACAAATCTGAGGAGCAAGTGCTGTTCCAAGAGGTGATGATGCTCACACTCATCATCACCAGCCCAGTGTCACACCCCAGGGCTGGTTAGGCCAGGGCAGACCCACAGCCAGATGGACACGACTGTTTATCGGCACTGCCACAACACCTGCGTGTTTACAGCACTGCCAAAGAGCAATAATCCTTTAATAATCTGCAAAACAGCCAATTTTTCTTGCAGGGTGAATGACTGTCAAAGGGTTCTTGCAAATTACTCTGGAAACAGGGTGGGCCACAAAAAAAAAGCAAAGCCTGTCTGTTCCTCAGCCACCTGCCCCAAGTTTTCCTTTCCTTTCTCATACCTGACTTTGCTCCAAGGGTGAAATGTTCAGCCCTGGTCCAGCAGCAGAATGCAGGGCTCAGGCTCTCACTGTGTGCACCCAGCCCTGGGGTGACTCCAGCAGCAGCATCCCAAGGCTGGAGGGGCTGGGGAGGCTCCTGCACAGCCAGGGCATGAGGGACCTGCTGCCTGCATGGGACCGTGACCTCCCCTGGGTCACCCAGCACAGAGCCAGCTGCCTCAGCACACACCCTTTTGTCCCTCTTTCCTCCTTTATCCCTGCAGGATCCCATCTGGGGCTGGCAGAACCCCTGTGCCAGAGGGGCTTGAGCAGGTCAGGAGGCAGCTGGAGCTGCTGGAGGGCAGGCACAGGAACACCTGAGCCACTCCCAAACCTCCACCCCTTCCCAAGCTGGGCTGAGCCCCACCACCCCTGGGACTGAGGGTGTTTACCTGAGTGCGTTTTGGGTGGAGCTCAAGCTGTGTCCTCACAGCTGCATCACTGCTGGGTGCTCTGGTGTCTTTAAAACATGCCTTCTGCTGCTGAGGTTTGTTTCCTGGCCCACCTTTATTTTGCACCCAGGTTTTGCCTTGGATAGACGTGGATTATGACAGTGGTGAACCCCCTCAGCTGCTTTGGTGCCCAAGCCAATGTCTTCATGCTCTTGCTTGGCTGAGTTGTCCATGCCATGGGCTGGCAGCAGTGGCTGGTCCTTTACTTTGGGACTCAGTGGCTGAACCAGCTCCTCCATATCCTGGGTGGGAGCTGGGGATGAACGCAGGGCTGTAAATCCCACCATCACAGGAGAAGAGCAGCAGTTTGGAAGTTAAATTGAAGTCAAAAATCGAAGTGCAAGTCCAAGTCCCTGCTCTTTGCCCCCATTTTCCATGCACAAGCCCACCAGCAGCTCCACCCTTGCCCTGTGCCCAGCCCTGCAGCCCCTTCTGCTCCCAGGTGCATCCCCTGGGGATGCTCCCTCTGCAGTGGTGCTCCCAAGCAAATTGCCATGGAAACAGAGCCGAGGCACACAAAATCTGCCTCTGAGCCTGGGCCAAGGGGGTCCTGCCAGGGGAGGGGCTTTGTTCATCCCTGCTGCCTTCATCCTGAGTCCCTGGGGCTCACAGCTCCAGAAACAGCAGGGACAGGGCAAGGAAACCTCATCCCAGGGCTCCTTGGGCACGTTGCAACTTTCCCTGGGATGCTGAGGGTTATTAGCTCCCTATTTCTGTGACCTGGCAGGAGTTTGCAGGGATTTTTAATAAAATGTACATGTTGGACTCATGCTGGTGGGGATCAGCTGCAGGCCAGAGCTGAGGGGATAAAACTCATTAAACTGCAGCGTCCCGACTGCTTGTGCATCCTCAGAAAAAAATGAGTCCCTGCTAATTTGCTCAGACTGTTGCATGGGCATGACTGTATTTAGAGCTGGTTCCTGGTCCCAGTTCCCTTTCCCAGTGGCACTGGTGGCTGGCTGAGATCCCCTGTCCCTGCTGCCCCACCCTCTGCCCTGCCCCTCCTTGCTGGTGGCAGCTGGAAACCTGTGGATGGGCCAGCCCTCACCTTGCTTGCTCCAGGCTCGTGGCCAAAAAACAAGGAAAAGTGGCTACTGGATGGGGAACAAAGTCTCTAAATTCTTCTTTAATAAACCTCAACCCTAAAACAAAACCCAAAACCTCAGCAGGGTCAGACCCACCCCACAGGGCAGCCCCTGTCCCGAAGAGGAGCTGCAGTGGGAGCAGAGGAAAGGCAGAGCAGGACCAGCCAGGTCTCTCTTTTCCTCCACTGTAAAGTACCCAGAAGAGGAAGCTTTCCCAAACACCAGCTCCTGTTCCTTCAGGAATTCCTCTGCCTCTGCCTGGGTTTCCAGCCTCCAGCCACTTTTGGGCACGGTCGTTCAGCTGGGTCCCATCGCTGAGCAGAGCTAACTTTGCCTTCCACTCACTTAGGTATAAATAATCTTTTACTATATTAATTACTTTGCACAGAAGGATAAGACATAAATTATAACCCAGTGGTTGTAATTGCATGTTCTTAGCACGTGTGCTTCGTTACTAATTATCCCCCTTTCTCCCAGGCAGATTAAAAAGCAAAAGCACTGGATCGTGGCTGCCAGGGAATAAGGCTGCTCAGGGAGGAGAGGGAGCCCCTTCTCGCCACCAAAGGGGTGTGAAATACTGCCACAAATACAAATATAGCCCCTTTTCTCCTCAAATTAAATTAAATTAGTTGGAGGTGGTGCCTGCAGCTTTCCGGTGGGACAGTGATGCCCACGGCAGCCCTGAGACCTTCCTGCCATTCTGTGCCTCCCCTCCTGCCTCCTTCCACTCACTGCAGCTTCTCTTGGGTTTATCCCAAAAAGAAAACTGTATTGAAAGCTTTTTTACTTATTCCTGCTAGGCCTGTGGCTTTCCAGCAGGTGTCCTTTGGGGCAGGTGAGTGGTCACTGGCTCTGCAGAGCCTGCATTGAAGAAAGAGGCAGAAAATGTCATTGTTGTGGCTATGAGTGATCCACAGCACTGGATCTACACGGACCTGCCATCTGCACTTGGGCCACTCCAGGAACTGAATAATAAAATGCTGCTCTTCACATCCTCAGCCTGGGTAACAGCACTGGACGTCACCTCAGGTTTCGTGGTCACCATCACCCCAGTGCCACCAGGGACTTGGGGTACCCCAGAGATGGCCTCGGGTTGTGTATTCCATTCCAGATTTAACACTCCAGAGTTTCCAAGGCCAGACTGTTGTTTCTGCTCATGGAAAGCATCTGACATGTCATGAGAGGACACATTTGTACCTGCAGTGGGCAGCCTGTGCTGGCTGAGGGACCTGGAGTAAAGCTGGAGAGCTCCGTGAAGCCACACTGGGTTTACTCTGCTACAAAATAAATCAGCATCTCATCCTCAGGACAGTTTCTCAGAGCCTCCCTCAGCAGTCTTGGGTACAATCTTCTCTTGCTCCCAAACTCTGCAAGGAGAGCTCAGCTCTGCACAGCCCAAAGCCCTCCCCCCCACCCCAGCTTGCAGCAGAGCCCTCAGGCTCCAGCCCCTTCTGTCTAGGCTGGCTGCCTTGCAGCCCAAATAACACCTGGAAGCTTTTTTTGACAAATTTCCAACCTCAAGGCTCTGGAAGTCCCAAGCTCTGTTTGGTGATGATGCTCAGAGGGCAGCAGCACTCGGCCGTGCTCTCAGCAGGGAGCGAGGGCCACACCGAGCCCTGGGTTTAGGGTGCCCAGTGGGATCCCCCTAAGGGTTAGGCTGAGAGCAGAGATTTTCAGGGTTCCCCCAGGGTTCCATGAGCATTGTGGGGATGGAAGGGAGGGAGCAGCCTGTGGAGTCCGGGTGATGTTCCTCCCGCAGCCGCGCTCGCCGCAGCGCACGCCTGAGCCTCTCTCCGGGGGCTCTCCAACACCCAGCCCAGATCCCGCTGTAAAAATAGTTGCAAGTGTTAATTGAAGGCACCGATGGTTCAGCAAGCTCCTGCTGAAACCTCAGCTGAACCTGGGAAGGAGCAGATAAAGCACGATCCTTTTCACAGCTTGTGGAAAAGCTCGGATTCTTTGGAATGGGCGGGAGAGCAGGGAGCGTGTCGGTTCTGTTCTTTCTGTGTCAGGAATACAGAGTATTTGCAAGGTTATCTGTCTCTGAATGGCAAATTTCCTCTCCTCTCATAACTCCTTTGTTGCTATCAACTTTCCTTGACAGAGTTTATTTTTAAGGATGTATTCCATCATTTATCAAACTTATCACAGAGATACTTGCACTTTCTGTGCGAGGTGTGAGAGGCTTTGCCAGCCTCGCTGAGGAGCTGCCCTTGTCAGGGTGGGTGCTCACCCATCCCTCCTGGCTGCAGTCCCTGCGCTATTAGAGCCCAGAGAAATCAGCATTTATTATTAGTCAGTCCAAGAAAGCATTCCAGCAGCTCACAGGATCACCCCTCTGTGCTAACAGCACATCCCTGCTTTGCCTGGGCCTGGTGTAGGAAGCTGCAGGATTTGTTTTCCCTCTTTTATCTAAATTTCTGCAGGAAGGAGGAGCAGGGGAGCAGCCCCAGCCCCAGCTCTTTGCCCTGCATGAGAGAAATGTTGCTGCAAGTGGGCTTAAAGATGACTCTATTTTACACTGCAGATTTTAAGGTGTGAGTAGAACACACACATTTTTTGTTGTGCCGCGGTGCTTTCACAGGCAAAATGCTGCAGGTGAAGCTGAGGAGATGAAATGAGTTCCTCCAACCTGGGGGCAGCTTCCCAGGGGAAAACACTGGTTTAGCAGTCGGGATGAGGGTGTGCAGAGCCACCTCCTTCAGCCAGGAAGGGAACAAACTCCCCCAGCCATCGGGGTGGTCACCAGTGCCACAGGTGATAACCCGGGGTGCTCAGTGATCCCTTCAGACAGGACCTGGGAGGTGTCTCGGTCCGAGTTTCACCAAGCACACAACTGCTGTTTCAAATAATTATGCCTTGAATTAAAATAGCTCCTGAGCAGCCTGAAAAGCTTCATCTTCAGTGCCTCAGCATCTCAGCAGGGAGAAGCTGTGCAGGCTGGAGCCAAGACAGGGCCAGGAGATGAATATCCCACGGGCAGGGGGCTGCCTGGCTCCCAGCCCTGTGGGATTTTGGTGCCATTGCTATCACAGATTTAAACTGGCTGTGGCCAGTTTGAGGAACTTCTGAGTTTTCTGGGGATTTCTGATATTTTTATGATATTTTGGTTCTGGCAACCCCATCCACCTCTCCCTCCTGTGCTGCTGCCAGAGGCCATATCCAGCATCCCATCCCTTTTGTGTCGTAAATGGAAGAGCATCAGCAAATGCCTAATTTGCTGTTTTGCATATGCATCAAAAAACTGCATCATTTGTCATGGTTGATGAAATTCTCCTTCAATTTTTTTTTTTTTAATTTGCTGGTATTTGAGGAGAAAACCAGGTAAACAGCAAGAGGTGTCCTGTACCAATGACAAACAGCTCCCAGGCAGCAACGCTGCCGTGCTGCCTTGGCTCTGCAATAATAATAATAATAAAAAAGAAAGACATTAGTATACCTGGATTCATTACAAGTTCAGTAAAAGCCTTCAGGAGGAGAGGAAGCTTTGTCATTTAACTTGCAGAATTGCCTAAGAAGAGAAGTTAATCACCCCATGAGTGATTTACACTCACTGAAGGTATCTTGTCAAAACGAGCCCAAATTTTATATGTCTCTCTCCTCTCGAGAGGAACAGGATATCCATTTTCCACAGGCTGGTAATTTAATAAAGCAATTTTTTTCCTTGGAGTTGCAGACGAGGTGATTTTTGCTGGCCTCCAGGCTGGCTTTGGTGATGTCCCACCCCCATGGACAGCCCAGGAGCTGCGGGGGCCGGCCCTTGTGTCTCGCTGCCCTTGGGCTGGGAGCTCCCTGCCCGGCATGACTCAGGGGCTCCGTGTGCTCCAGTTTGGAATATTTCAGCTCCATTCCCCATCTCCACCCCTGCTGTGCCTCTGGCCATGTCCTTCCCTCCCTTCTGCACGTGGCTCTGGCTCTCATGGTTGTGCCAAACCACCCGTCCCCGGTGTCTGCTTCCCATTCCTGGCTGCCACTGCTTAGTCCTGTGCCAGTGCCAGTGCCAGGCTGGGGAACACGTCCTGGGACTGGGGACATCAGCCCCAGCACGGATCCCCACCCACAGCAAGCCTCCCCTCCACTCCTGTTAGCTTTGGGGTGCTGAAGGACAGCAAATAATTATTCCCTGCTGCTCCAGCCTAATGTGTGTCTTCATTTCCTATAATTACGTGGCCATTCTGAGATATTTATTTATTTTAAAATCGCAGCAGCAGCAGCAAGCAAGGGGACATGGCCAGGATGGCTGCCCAGGCTGCTGAAGGAAGGTCTGGGCATTTAATAACCCCTTTCCTAATGAGGATCTGGTAAATAAGAGCCTTTTAAGCCCCATGCAGCCTGGGGTGGGTGGCAATGGGAGCTCTTGCTTATCTGCCTCTCCATCACAGGGAGCTTCAGAGAAGGGTTCTGGAGGTGAGACCAGAGCTTTCCCCTGCCAGGCTTCCACCCTCCCAAGTATTATCAGAGAATCACAGAATAGTTTGAGTTGGAAAGAACCTTAAAGCTCTTTCCATTCCAACCCCCTGCAGGGGCAGGGACACCTTCCACTATCCCAGGTTGCTCCAAGCCCTGTCCAACCTCATCCATCCACGAATTGGATGTGCTGGCCTCAGTTCAGCCCTCACGTGCCTTTCTGGCATGACTCTGGTTGTGAGGATTCATGAGGAGCACTGGGCTGTGCTTTTCAGGAGCGATGGGACGAGGCTGATGCTGGGGAGCAGCCCCTCCTCACCCACAGCCTCCCCGCTCCTCACCACCTCTGGCCTACAGTCCCCTCCCTCCCTGGAGCTGGGAGGCTTTTGCCCTCCTGAGCCCTGCTCAGGATCACTCCCCTGAGCACCATCAGATGTTCTGGATCCTTTGGCATCTCCTTGGTTTGATCTGGTGCTCCGAGAGTCTCCGTTGTTATTGCAGCAGCAGCAGGTCAGGGTGTAAAGCCAGCGGCTTTCCACGGGCTCTGTTACTCACCCCGCTCGCAGAGCCCCTTACAATTCATCCATTGTGCAGGCAGCATTTCTCAGGAGTGAGTTCCATTAAGCTGCGTGTGAGGGTTAATTAATTTTTAATGTTAACAACCTTTCCTTTGTGTCACATGGCGGTTCATCAAGTCCAGGAGGGGAGGCGAGCCCACCTCCCCGTGGCTCTGTGCTTTCAGCAATTATCTGTGTGAGCAGAATTTTCTCTGCTTTAGAGCTCTACCCTGTAATCTAGAGAAAGTGACATTTTCCATGGCACAATACGGGTTAGGCTTTCGTTCTGATGATGCTGCCTTTGCCAACAGATTTTTTTTCCCAGTGGCATATGGCACGCACTGTTACATCTGCTCCCATTTCCCAGTGATCCTTTACCCTTTGTTGAATTTTTACAAATGCTATCAGTCTAAATAATCCAGAAGGCTGCTATGGCAACAAAACGAGAATGCTGCTGCTCTCTCTTTCCTTTCCCCCCCCCACCCGCTTCTTTTAATCCTGGAGTACAAGGGAGGAGGATGTTGGCTGTGTCCTTCAGCAGTGTGGATGCCTTGGGATGGAGTTTGGGGCCCAGTCAAACCCCACCACCATCCCATGTCTGGGAGGAAATTGTCCTGTCTGCAGGAAAGAGCAGAGAAAACCACACAGATGATCTCTTTAAATGGGCTGTGTCACGCATGGGGATGAAGCTTTCCAAGGAAAACACCATAAATCCCACGGCTGTTCCTGGTGGGGAATCTCCCCAAGGCCGTTTCCCCCATCCCAAGGCCATGGTGGAGGGTGCAAGGTCTGGCACACAAGTGTCAGAACCAGCACCACAGAAATTCACCTGAATTAACGGAACGAGCCAGGCACAAACGGGTGGTGGATCGACCCCAAAGGGGAGCTGGGCCTACTCCCAGAGAAGATGCAAATCATTTGCAAAATTAGTAGCAGATAAACACATCCATGAACCAACTGGGATGGGGAAGGGCAGCGTGCTGGGACCTGTTGCTCTCACCTGGATTTTGTCCCGTGGAGGGAGAAGCTGGGATGGGCAGTGCAGGCAGAGCTGGTTTTGGGGTGTCCCCAAGGGCCTCCCACCCACGGCTGCCAAGGGTCCCCAAGGGTCTCATCCCACACCCATCCCCATGAGGCCTCCAGAAGGGATATCCCTCTGTCACAGCGACACAGCCAGGACTCACCCCTGTATTTCTGGGTAGCGCTCTCCCATGTGAGGTGTGGGGGTGGGACACAGGGAGGCTGTGGGGGTGGGACACAGGGAGGCTGTGGGGGTGGGACACAGGGAGGCTGTGGATGGGTGCTTGAGCACTGCTGATTATGGCTTGGAATGAGATTTGTTAGCAAACCGTTCCTAATTCCCGGCGCTCCCAGGCACCAGCTGTCCCTGAGTGCTGCCAGCCCTGGCCAGCAGCCGGGGTGGCTCCAGGCCAGCGGCTCCTCCAGAGAACCTGTGGCTGCCCCTGGATCCCTGGAAGTGTCCCAGGCCAGGCTGGATGGGGCTTGGAGCACCCTGGGACAGTGGAAGGTGTCCCTGCCCATGGCAGGGGTGGCACTGGATGAGCTTTAAGGTCCCTCCCAACCCATTCCATGATTCTGTGATTTGCCTGCAGCTCCATCACGGCCCTGACAACCTGCAGGAGGATGGATGTGCAAGGGGTTTGTGATCTCCTGCTGTCGGGCACTAAATGTTTCTGATCTTCTTCTGCTGCTCAGGAGAGCTCTCAGCCATAAGAAACCTGTCAGACCTCTCTGGTACAGAGGTACTAAGTTAATAAAATTTGTCCATAAAATCAGACAAAAGGCACTGCAGTTTTATTAAGATCTAAACTGTGCAGTCTGTTTTATTATCGTCCTTTATAAATTATCCACCCAAACCTCTGTCTTATGGAGACAGCCTGTATCCAGATTTACTGCATTCCAAAGACAGTGAATTTCCTGGTGAACCAAAGGGAATGGCTGCCCCATCCCTGCAAGTGTCCAAGGCCAGGTTGGACGGGGCTTGGAACAACCTGGGATAGTGGAAAGTGTCCCTGCCTGTGGCAGGAGGTGGAATGAGATGATCTTTAAGGTTCCTCCCAGCACAAACCATTTCTAAGATCCTATTCAGAGAAGGAGGTTCCTCCACGAGTTGGGCTGCAATGTGCCTCTGGGAGAGGTTCCTTCTTCTGTCCAAGGGATCAAAGACAGGCTTAAAACCAACCCAAAACCTCCAGGCAACACTTCAGGCCATTGTAAAGATGTGTAGAAACCTGCCATTTGGCCCTGAGAGCAGACCTTAACAGGCTCTGAGTGTTTAAAATGCTGTTTTTTTCCTCTGTTTGGGGAAGAGAAAACCCAGTGTCGTGTCAGATCCCGGTCTTGCACAGCTTGCAGGTGCTGTAAGTATTTTACAACCTGTTGCAGCGATGCTGGAGGAGATTTTGCATATCCTGACCCCTTCCCACGTGGCAGCCTGCCCAGACAGCAAACACAACGTGGCCAGAGCCGCTCCTGGAGCTGCCGGCCAAACGCCACCACAAGTGAGGAGCAGCACTAAAACCTGCCCAGGCTTTAGCAGATGTCAGAGCAGCAGCTCTTCTTCCCAGGCCAGGGGAGCAGCTACACAGGGCTGGGGCAGAGGAGGAATGATCCCCCCTGCTTCCCCCCCAGCCTGCCTCCAAGCAGTTTTCAGCTGGTGGCTTGGGAATAAAAGAGTCACCTTGGAAATAGCAATGTGAGCTGGGTTTATCTTTAAAAGCAGATATCTTTTAATAGATTGGCAATTTCTTCTCCATTAATATCTCAACCACAGTGCTGTCTGGGGAAGGGGTTGTGTGTTTTACATCTGCTTTTGTAAAGTCAGACAATTATAGAGTGATAGAATCACGGAATCATAAGGAGCCTTAAAGCCCATTTTACTCCAACCCTGAGCATATTCCACCAGAGCAGGTTGCTCCAAGCCCTGACCGACCTAGACCAGTCACAGTCTGGGAAAAATCTGTCACTGAGATAAAGTTTATTAATGAAACCTCATTATACAGGGTGTGATTAACTTCCCTCCTCATCCTCATAACGTCCCGTCCTGGGTGCAAACAAAGGCGTGAGCAGGAGTGGGTGAAATCTTGGCTTATTTAATGGAAAACTGATGCTCTTTGGGCAGCAGAAAATGGGTTTCAGACTCAAGATAGCCATGTGTGGAGGTATGTGTATATATATATAAAATAGAGATTTTTTTCCTGCCTTGGATGAGTTCCAGGCCCCGCTCTCCTGATTCATCACCCTCAGCCTCAGAGCTCTGAGCGGCTCCGACTGCCACACACGGATATGATCTCCCCAGAACGGACAGCAATTCATCACTTTTGTCATCAAAAAGCAGTTTTTCTTGAAGATTGCAGTGCAATCTAATCTCAGGCCTTCTCCCCTCCTACAAGGTGCATCTGATGGATGTCGAGGTGACAGCAGAGCTCCTGGTTGGATCGAAGTTTTGCAATCATCTCCCTGCAGGGGTGTTTTGTTGGTGGGATTTGGGGTGACCTCACACTTGGTGTCAGCTGGCAGGGACAGGGTGGGGGTCCTCCCTCCCCAGTGATACCCAGAGGGGCGTTAGAAGGGGTTTGAAAAAACCATGGCTCTCCCAAAAGCCTCCCAAGTGTTGTTTTTGTCTATGCTTCTTTGGGGCTTCAGTCCCAGAGCTCTGCTGTGTGCAAAGAAAACAGGCGTCAGTGCTCAAATCCAAAATTCCCCAAGCTGGAGAGACGTGGGGTGGAGCCCTGTCTGATTTCCTCCATCCAAATCCTGCCTCCTTCTGCCAAACTTTCACTCATTGCCATATCCAAAAATAAAACTGTCCTACTGTGAACTTTTACATAAAATGATTGAAGAACTGCTCATCATGTGCAGAAGCCGGGCTGATAACAGCGGTTCCCTACAAGGACAAAAGCAATTGAACTCTCACAGCCTGGTGCAAGCCCTGAGTCATCCTCCAGCCTCTGGAGCAGCTGGGGATCCCAGTTAACCACTTGCCTGTTCCCCCAGCAGCAAGCAGGGAAATTCCTGAGCAGCCCTCCAGTAAACGGGGATTTGAGCTGCCACACCATCACAGGGACATGGGGTGGCATCCCGTGTCACTGCCAATAACGTGGGAAAAAAAGCCATAAATGCCATCCCACAGATGCAGCACAGCTCAGGAGACACGGCTGAAAAACAGAAACGAAGTAGGAAAACAGTGATAACTGTAAATAATATTTGTTTTTCTGAACTATCCCATTTCTGTCAATGAGGCTCGGAGGTTTGTCATTTATTGCCTCCGACTTTCCCAGTTCTTAAAAAGCAGAAAGGGCAGGGAAGTGATTTCTGCCACAGCAGTTCAGAGGAGGAAATTTACCGATGGAATTTTTCAAAGGGGAAAATAAAAAAGGATTGATTTTCTTTTTTTAAAAAAAAGCCCAGCAGTAAAAAGTAACCATAAATCAAGCAGCTTTCTAAGAAGATTATTTTAACAACATTTGACATCAGTGAGGGTGAGTTGTTCTGTAAAAATCTGTCTGTGTTGTCACAACAGCTCGAGGAGGGCAGCCTGGGTATTTTGGGGAAATAGGGACGCTCTGCCTACCAGAGAGGATGAAACATTTCTTGGGAAAAGGCTAATAAGGACAAAGAAGTTTATCAGTGTTGTATTCTCTGTGTCTTGAGGACCTTCCTGTATTTCAGCCAAATTTCTGAGCCTGTGCAAAACCCAACTGATGGAAGACAGCAGAAGTAAAGCCCCTGTGGATTTATGCTGGGAAAACGATGGCAATGGGCTCCCAGACCAGAGGGAAGGGACAGAGGGAGCTTTGCCAGCTCCTGTGCTGGGTCATTTCTCTGGTCAGACCAGAGGGACGTGAGCCACGGCCACCTTAAAAGCAAATTTCCACCTTGTCCAGCTGCTCTGTGGTGTGCAGGGATTATCTGAGCAGTGCCCAGGGACAGGAGAGGCTTTGCCCTGGCTCGGGTGGGGCTCTGGGAGCCGGGCTGGGCTGGGCAGAGCCAGGAGAGATGCCCACACCCCAACCACGCTGCTGCTCTCTCCCTGCAGACATCTCATCTCCGGGAGCTGCCTGACTCCGGGGCATTTTTAAAGTGTCATTTATTTAAATTTTGCAGTTTAATCTAACGCCCCTGCTGCGGGGCTGATGTGCCTGTAGAGTGAAAATGCAATTCTGCCTTAAAAATAGCAGCCTGGTGAAGAATTTCATTTTGGGTCCATTTTTCACGCACACCCTTCTGGGAGAGGTCTCCTTTAATCCCTTTTCCGGGTGGAAGCGGGGTTGTATCTCTGCAAACAGCGATGTGCTACAATTAATAACACCTTGTAGCTGGCTGTGCCTGCCTGCTCGGGCTCCTCGTCAGACTGAAGATCTGCTTGTAGATAAGACAGGGAGTTTATAAAGCAGCATAATTAATAACCTGCTCCATTATTGCCTACCCATCCTCGCTGCCAAGGCGCCACAGGCCCGAACAAGTGACAATTACCCGAGGAGATGACACAGAAATACAGCTCCAGCTCTGCTCCAGGAAGCACTAATGGCTTTTTAGAAGTTATTTGGCTGTTAGGAGTGATTGGGAAGGGCTCCGCTCCCCGTGGAGCAGCGGTGCTTGTCCTCCAGACCTGCTTTGCTGTGAGGTGCAGTCGCCTGCTTGATCCCGATGCTGGAGCAGGAGCAGGGCTGATGGATGGGTGCTGTGCTCCATGTGCCAGAAGTGACACCACAGATGAGTTATCCCTAATTTTGAGCCCACTTCAGCAGCTTGTTTCAGTCAATCCCCCTCCAGTTTCAAGCAGGAAACCAAAATGGGTTTTTTTTGTGTTTTCCTTAAGTCATGCCTTAATTTTGGGCTACTGTTAAAAACAGAAAATGAGGCCAAGTTCCAATTCAAGGTAATTAAGCCCCTAATGAAGCACCTGAGCACCTCAGCAGTCCCTCAGGGATGTGCAGGCGGGCACTTACAAAGAGCTTGGGGGGAAAAGCCACGACAAGGAACAACAACAGTCCCCCGGGAAGGAAAACAAACACCTACAACTTGTGTTTTCCAGCTGTATTAATTATTCAAGAACTGAGAGAGAAGCTGGGGGATGTTGACCTGGTTGGGCTAGAGGAAGGATTTCAGGTGTGAGAGGAAGGTGGAAAGGGGCTGTGTCACCCTGGGGTCCCGTGGCTGTGTCCCCCAGGGGAGAGGGACACCCAGGGGAGCCAGTGGCACCTCCTGCCTCTTAGGGGAGATGAAGCCCATCTTTACAATAAATGATGGGGCCTGGATTTTGTTTTGCCACGTCCATCACTGCTCCCTCCACGGGGTCACCTTCCCCTGTGGGTTGCATCCCTTGGGGGAGACCCCACACAACTTCCAGTGCCTCACCTGGGCTCTCCCTGCTGGGGACTCAGAGGTGACATTGGCTCTTTTTTCAGAGGTGGCTGCACACAACCATTGACCTCAATAAACCCACGGGGCCGTGGGGATGCTTGAGTGGCACTGGGGGGGTTGATTTCTCCCAGAGGATCACAGTTTCCTGTGCTTGCTAAGCAGATGTGGTCGTTTCATACATCTGCTGATAATAGTCAGGCTTTTAGACACCATAAAACTTGTTTGCAGAGAAAACAGTCCACGAAGCCCAAAAAGGAGATTTCCTAGACCCTGGAATTCAATGCTCACAGTAATTCACTCGAGGTGAGTGCCAGGTTTAACCTCATGGTTTGCAGTTTCCTCATTACCTATTTACAGCTGTGAGGGGCTGAGCTCACAATCCCCTCCTCATCACCCCCCACTCCTGCTGAGGACGCCAAAATCTTCTCCAAGGCTGTAATTTGGGAATTATGTTGGTCAAGAGACTGAAGAGCAGCGGGATCAAATTGGTGCTGTTCTCATGGCAGGCAGGGGCTGCTGGAAAGGATGGGTGAGGGGGGAGGTGTGCCAGCCACTCCTGTCAGAGCTGGAGCCAAAATATTGTGGATTGCAATAGGGTTTTTTTTGGGCTGGTTTGTAATACCTCCAGCACAGGGCACCCTGCAGCCCCTCCAAGCAGCACAGAGAGGCTGGAGGCTCCTGCCTGCTCCACCACACCTTTTCCTGGCCCAAAATCGTGCCTGAGAATATTTTTATGACCCGAAGAAGAGCAGAGCTGCCTCTGTCGTGCTGATCTCCAGGCAGCTTAGCCCCAGCTCATCTTCAACAGCCTGGTATCTCGAGTAGAAAATTCCCACAGGAGTAGGTTTGTGCTGCATTTCTGTCGCAAATGCCAGGAAAATGGATCAAAGAGCTTTTGTCTCCAACAGATTGAGCCCTGACTTTGAAAAAGGCATTTTCCAGCAGCTCTAGCAGAGGGTTTGGTCCCCAGGCAGCACTGCCCAGCCCCAGCAAGGGCTGGGGGCATCGGGAGAGCGGCCGTGGTCCATCAGGGAGATCATCCATATCCACTGCTTCTGTGGTGGGTGCCGTGGCCAGCCCTGGGAAAGGTGTTTTCTGTACAAAGAAGCATTTTATTTCGGCTGCAGGTCTGAGTAAGAGCAGTGATGGGACTGCCTGCAATGCAGGACAGCACACGGGGAGTGCAGTGAGACCTTGGTGAGGAGCAGAATTAGATTTGGGGGGATGGGGCTCCAGGGGATATTGGGCTTTCTGATAGAAACCACCTGCCTGTGCCTGGAAGGAAAGCCTGAATCTCTGCAGCCCTGCCTGATGGGGAAGAGAGGGGGAGATGAAGGGAAAAGCTTGCTCTGACTTCATCAGGGAGGGAATAAAAAGAGGGGAGAGAGGCTCTGCATCCTGACCCCGCTGCCCCAGGCAGGGCAGTGGGTGCAGGCACTGGGGGTCCATCTTCAGGAGCAGAAAAAAATCAATTTGTTAATCCCCACAGATATCAAACACACTCCTGGTTACAGGCCAAAGGTTTTTTCCTTTCTCACCTGTTTTTCATAGCTCAGGTTTTGGTAGAAGCACTGAATTTAGGAGTTGTGCACTTTGATGGTCCTTCCAGCTCAGGGCATTCTCTGATTCTGTGAACTTTGTGCATCTCCCACCCCAGGCATGGCCAGACACCCAACCCTGAGGCATCACAGCCCCCTGAGCGTGTCAGAGGCACCAGAGGATGCAAACCCCACAGTCCAGTGCTGACTTCCATGTGGTGTGGGAGGAGTGGAGTGACCAGGAAAGAGGGTACCAGCTGCAGGGACGGATGGGTGCCTCAGAATTTATCCAGGGGGAAAAGTGGCTGGGGGAACTCTGAGGACTGGGACACCCAGTCTGACGACATAAACACCCCATTCCTGGGCTAACCCTCCACAGGGCTGGCAGGGTGGCACCAGGCTCATCTCAGAGCAACCCAATCCCAAGTCATGGAATCCTTTAATCTGGCAGGAAACCTATTTGGGAAGAGAGCCTGGGTGTCCATCTCCCTTGACAGTGTCAGACAGGAGTCACAGCTCTGCCCCTCAGTGCAGAGAAAAAGCAAGGGGAAAGTGCTGGTCTGTGCTTAATACAGGGGAGGGAGAGATGGAAACATCCAGGAGGAAACACAACCCACCTGTCACTCAGCAATTATTGACAAGACTAATTTGCCCCTGAATGCTGCTATAAAACGATTCCCAGAATAGTGCAGCTGTGCTAGTACCAGGAAAAAATTATTTAATCTTATTTATTGGTTTTTGTGTA
Organism: Edolisoma coerulescens; assembly: GCA_013397115.1. NCBI lineage: Eukaryota > Metazoa > Chordata > Aves > Passeriformes > Campephagidae > Edolisoma > Edolisoma coerulescens. The sequence goes on from VWZW01002173.1 coordinate 437,745, forward strand.
TATATGTGTGTGCATGTGAGTGCAATGTTAAGCATTGCTGAAACAGCAAGGTCAGGCACTTGGAAATGTTGGAAACCACCTTTGGGCCCCAGCTTTGCTGTTCTCCCTCATGGGGAACAGGGCCCAGCTCAAACAGCACACTGGCACTGCTGCTCCATGCTGGATCTCCAAGTGCTTTGCAGACATCAACACATCTGTCCTCAGAACTTCTCTCACAAAGCCAGGTGGGTGTTTCCTGCTCCCTCAGCAGGGACAAGGTAATGAGCATATAACTTGTTACAAGCCCCTGGCCTCATTTTCTATGACTTGTCAAGTGGCCACGGGGTTCAAGTTTCCATAGGAATATCTGTCATTTCATACATGTTTACCAGTAAAAAAAAAAAAAAAATTGGTGGGAGATGCCTTGCAGACATTTCTCCTGCCAAACGGATTAAAATAGTGCTGGGGGGAGAACGACAAAAAGACAAGAAAAAGCTTTTGCTGTTCTTCTCTGAACAATTTAATCTCACCAGCTGTCATGCAGTGCAAGCCATGCCCTGGGCTGCTTTTGGGTACCTGAGCTCTTCTGCTTCCCTTCTGGCCTCTTGGTTTTGATAGCTCTCCTCAGAGATCCCTCTTCTGTGTGTGGTGCTGCCACTGAGGGAAGCACATCCCTCAGAGGGAAGGGCTGTGCCAGGTATTGGTACTGAAGGACTGTTCATTCCAGAAGAAAATACATCTCCTCCACCAGGACAGTGAATCTGCTGCAGGGCTGGGATGCACAGGGCTGGAAACCTGAATCAAAGCCTGATCTGGTTTAAGGATTTGACAGCTGAGTTTCAGCTTTGGTCTCCTCAGAGCAGAGGCAGTTTGGGCTGCCAATCACCAAAGCCAGGTAAGAAACTTTGCTCTGGGGCTCCCAGTCTGTGTTTAGAGCTCAGGGTTCATTTGAGTGTTACACCCCATAATCTGCACCTCCACGGAGCTGCTCCAGGGCTGGAGCCCCTGTGCTCTGGAGCCAGGCTGGGAGAGCTGGGGGTGCTCACCTGGAGAAGGGAAGGCTCCAGGGAGACCTCAGAGCCCCTTCCAGGACCTAAAGGGGCTCCAGGAGAGCTGGAGANATGATTCCATAAGCAAAAGAGAAGTTCCAGGGCCAGCTGTGGGCTCAGGGATCAACTCAGCACGTTCAAAACGCCAACGAGAATTTTATCTTCATTTTTAATGTATTCAAACCCGAGGCCATTTTGAAACTTTTTCATTACAAGATTAGGTTCTGAATTTGCCCTGGCAGCCCTTTGAGGGGATGCTTCCAGCACATGGCACGCTCAGAGAAACAAGAAGTCTCGCAGTGATTGATGGAAATACAGAAATATTTGGAAACATTAACTGCAGGGGCAGACAGCAATGGAACCTCATCAGAGCATGGGTCCAACTTAGTCATTTAAGTGGCACCAGCTTATCAGGAGGTTCTAAATTAAAACTGGGTTGGTAACACTGCCCTGAGCCTCCACTTCTCAACACAAAAGTAGGGTTTTTCAATAGGATTTCTGGCAGAGTTTCTGTCTGTGAGTCAAGCAAACCATTACAGAAATCCCTGGGACTGGCAGTGCCTGGGCTTGGCTTGGAGCCGAAGGACTCAGCGTGGCCCTGCTGCCTTCTCAGGGTCACCCTAAAGAGGTCCTTGAGGAAATCAAACCAGCCAGTGGTCTTTGTAACCCTCTCCTCCTGCCATTCCAGCAGAGAAACTCATCCTTCAGCTTAGGAATAGGAGCCCAGGATTTGCAGGCAGCTGAACCTGCCTTTCCCGTGGAGCAGAGGACAACGCTGAGGCACTGACAGATCCTGGGCAGGGCAAAATCCCGTGTGCCCGAGGAAGGCACTCCCTCACTGCCTCCCTGCAGCAGCCAGGCTGCCATGTGCCAATTGGCATGGAATAAAATCCAGACTGGAAACACGGAGAGGTTATGGAGACTGAAAGAAGAGAGAAAGCTGAGCTCTGCCCCACTGACCCCTGCTGGGGTCCAGCCCAGTTTGCACTGGGAAGCAGGGAACAAGAAGCCTAAAAATTAGATTTCATGTTAACATCAGGCTTAATATTTTCAAAGGTGAAGGGAAAAAAGGTTCAGCTTGAACCTGTTGGACAGTTCTAATTTAGAGCAGCAGAGCTGCCCTTCACAGCAGGGACAGACAATCCCTCACCTCTCAGATCTGAGCTGGGTGCCTGCAGGAAGGCACAAGTGATGGCCATGAGGTTTCAATTAAGCAGAGAAAGATGTCTGATTTTTATTTTGAAATGGCTGAGGTTCCTAAGTTGCATGTCCCAAGTAGTTCAACAGCAGCTGGACTTGGAGCTGGTTTGGGCTGGCTTTTCTTCATCATTTATTTCAGTATCTTTATGAAGATGCCTTTGAAATGAGAACTGGGGCCATCCAGGTGACTCACCCAGCCTTTGCCACGAAGTTTGAAGATGCAGATGGGATAGAAGTTAATTTTATACACAAGGTGGCCTCTAAAAGAGGCTGAGTGCAAAGATGGAGCAGGAAATACAGCGACATTTTGTGCTAAATGTGCTACAAATGAAAGTCTCACCCTTGCAGAGGGGTACAGAGACTCCTCAGGCTCACCAGGCCTGTCCAGGTGATGCTGGTGAGGATGGACTTTCTGTATCACAGGCACGGACTCTAAATCATTCTGGTTATTTAGTGGCTGAGAAGATGTTAATAAATATTCTCCTCCTGCTGAAATCAATCCAGCTGGCTCGAGTCAATCAGGAACAACAGTGCACTCCATCTCCTCTCTGGGCACTTTTCAGCCTCTCTACAGTAGCTGTAAAATCAGGTTTTATGATCTTCCCTTGATGAAATAATGAAATGAAATCCCCGATGGACGGTATACCAGGCCCTACAATTCACAGGTGGAACAAGAATGTGTGTTTGGGGCACAGCTCAGGACAGAAGGCAGGGTTTATTTATACACTTTGGGGTTTTTTTTTTTGCTACTGTACTTTATTTCACTCCATAACCTTCACATTACATTCAGCATTAATTCACGGGACATCATTTGAAGCTTAGAATGCAAAACCAGTGGAGTGTGCACGGGGTCAGTGTTTTATGTGTGTGCACAATTACTTTGCTGAATGTTTTATTCACTTTCAAGTGCCTCTTTTTCATATATCCCAACGTTTTAAATAGCATTTTTATCAGAGTGTTTAGGATTTAAGTAGGTATCCTCCTCTGAAGGATGCTTTCTGGGGAGCCTTGGCATTTAAAAAATTAAAGCAGGGTAGCTGAAGCTGGCTTAACTCTCCAAGCTCTTTAACATGTGTTATGTGCCTTGGATACCAAATTTGAGGCTCTTTTTGATCCTATAACTGAAGTAGCTGGTAGAATTTGGATGGATTGGGGCAGTAATAGATTGTGGGATCTCTCAAACTGACATTTCCCCACAGCAGAGCAGCGTGGTTGACGGGAGGCAGGACAAAACAGAGGCAGTACAAGAGCAGCTGGCACCAAGATAACACTTTGAGCAAGAAAAATGAAGTTGTTTCAGTCCTAGAGGCAGCAAATTACCTGGCTGGGTTGCTGTGTGTGACAACCAGCATCCGAAACACCATCATGCAGTGGGATTTTTGGCTGCTGCCTCTCCTTTTTCAAACTGCTCATTGCTTGCTCAGCCATTTGTACATTCTTCTCCTTTTTTTACGGAGATACTTTCATTATTTGCTCATCACAGAGTGTTTATGTTTATACAGCTGCTATAAACCTGCTCTGATCAGAGAGAAGCTTGCAAGAGCCAGAAACCCTCAGATCCCTCCTGCTGGGGCAGAGAGAGACCTGCAGGGCTGTGCTGGTCCCTTTGGGCTGTGGGTGCCGTGTCTGCCTCCTGCTCCCTTTTTTTTTTGGCCAGATTTTGCCTCCTTTGTGCCATGAGACCTCGCAATGGGCTGCTCAGTTCTAAAAACACTTCTGCATGTGATTAGCTTCATTCATCCAAATGGGGCCCTGTCCCGTTCCCTCGGACCACTCACACATGAAGGCCATTCACAGGTGAATTTGTAGGACTGAAGTTCATAGCAAGGGTTCAAAGTTCACGTCTGAGAGCAGAATAAGTTTGGAATCTCATTAAAAATATAGATCTGTTTCTTGCCCATCATAAGTTGATAAACACCACACTGAAAAATGGCTTTGACCAGGAAGGTTGGAAGAAAAGGAGGTGATTGTCAGTGATTGTATCTCACCCAAGGCCCTCGGGGACTCTGCACATCCCAACCGGGGTTCTGCACATCCCATCTGGGGCTCGGGGCATCCCATCCAGGGCTGTCATTTCTTTGGGGCTCTGCACATCCCACCCGGGGCTGCCACAGCTCCCACTCAGGGTTCTGCACATCCCACCCGGGGTTCTGCCATCACTGAAGGGTTTTGGGCACCCCATCTGGGGCTGTCCTTTCTCTGGGATTCTGCACACCCCACCCGGGGCTGCCACAGCTCCTACCTGGGGTTCTGCACATCCCATCGAGGTTCTGCACATCCCACTGGGGTTCTGCCACCACTCTGGGGCTCTGGGCACCTCACCTGGGGTTCTGCCATCACTGAGAGGTTTTGGGCATCCCATCCGGGGATGGGATTCTGTCATTTCTCTGGGATTCTGCACATCCCACCAGGGGCTGCCATCGCTCCGGGGCTCTGGGCATCCCACCTGCGGTTCTGCCATCCCTCCCAAACCCGGCGCGTCCCACGCAGGGCTGTCACCTCCCTGGGGCTCTGGGCATCCCACCCGGGGCTGCCACGGCTCTGTTTCCCCGAGGAGTGAGGACAAGCAGCGCTGTCACACTGCCGGGCTCATTAAATTAACCCTTAAAGCCGCGCATCCCGAGCGCCCAGAGCCGCAGCCGGGGGCCGCGGCGAGCGAGGAGCCTCCGCTCGCTCCATTAAACGCTAAACTGCGGTAATGAAGTGTGATGGCAGTGATAAATCCTGCCATTAGCGCCTGCCTTCGGCACATCGGCGCTGGCTGGGACGCGGAGAAGGGCCGGGACCCTCTCACAGCGGCAGAACAAAGCCGCCCCTTCCCCAGGAATTAACTTGTGATGGAGCCGTGCGAGGGATGCGCTCAGCATTTCTGTGCAGCATCTCTGCGCGCCCGCTCACTTCAGCTCCAGGTGCTCCTGCCCACTGGATTTTACATCATCCTTCTTCAACTTGTAAAAAGCTTTCCGGAGTACGGTTTTCTCTTCTTTTACACGTTATTAGATTTTTCTGCTGCTTTACAGCATCTGCCACAATATGTGTGTGCTTTTAATGCTTTGGAAATTACTGTGTATTAATAACGTGCTTTGGATTTCCTACATCCTCATCCACACACGGATTAGAGATGCTGCAGTTCAGTGGTGACAGAGTAATTTTAAAGACGAAAAAGAAAGAGAGATACGGGAGGTATTATAAATGCAGGAATTTAAATCTGAAATTATTTTTATGGCATATATTCTTTTATCTCCGTGAGATAGATAAACGTGGAAAGCCAGCTTTCTAATCGAGGGGAGTCAAACAAACTGTGTACTTGGACTGAGACACTGAAGCCAAGGGAAGACAAACCAGTGACGGATTCAAGTGGAAATCATGGCCCAAGGCAGGTTTCACCCTGTTCAGACAGGCGGGGATAAATGTGGCTTTTGGAGACAGGGAGGTGACAGCGGGGCTGGGTACTCAGCCTCCTTTACACAAACACACAAACATCTTGAAAGCCACAAAACCTGTTTAAAGAGCCAGTGTAGCACAGAGGAAGCTGGTGAGATGCTCCATCCCTGCTCCTGGCGTACTTCAGCCACTTTGCAGGTGTTTTTATCTCCAAGCACAACCACGAATCCCACAGAGTGCAGGGATGGGATTCATGTTCCTGCAGCTGAGCCCATGCTCCAGTGCCTTGCTGAACAAGGCACTCAGAAGCTGGAAGAGATGATGCATCTCTGATGCTACAAGCACAACCAGGGCCTCCATTTATATCGACTAATCTGACTTTAAACTGTGGCAAAACCACTTCTTGTGTTGTACCTGCGAGCCCTCTGACTTCCATCAGATTTTTCAGCTGTGACAACAGCTCTAAAGGATGTTTGGAGTTTGCAGGCTGAATGTTTGCCTATAAAAAAATACATGTCTACAAGGAAAGCACATTTGTGGGCTGTGTGGCTCAGGGCAGGAGAAATGAGTGCCCATTCCCAGGATTTTGACTGGTGGGGCTCAGTGCCCTGGGCACAAAGAGGAGTCCCTGCCTTGGGGACAGGGGTTGGGGCACTGACCCCACCTGAGGGCATTTGAGCTGAGACCCCACCAGAGATGTACCCTGATGGGTACCCAGAGTGCAGGAAAATGCAAGGCAGTGTCTGGTCTGATGTTTAAACAGGGGATTTTCTTGCTTTCCATACAAACCATCTGAATTTCCAAACTTCCTACCCATCCATGACAAGATGCTTTGAAGACAAGGGAAGAAAAGAAAAAGTGATGGATGCCTGTGGTTGCAGAGGGCAGATGTTGGACTGGGAAGTTTTGACAGATACTGAGAGCCCATCCAGGTTTTCAGCCAAATAGAAATTGATTTTGTGGGGAACAGATCATTAGAGGATGATTTAGGAACAAAAACCCTCAAATCTCTTTTGTGACGTAGATGGGGGAATTTTTCACATTACGTGGGAGCTCCTGGGTATGGCACAGGACATTTCACGTGGTCACTCAGATTTCCAGCACATGCAATGTGGGAAATGTGTGTTTTCCACAGCAAACACATCCAGCTTGGCAGGTGGATGGTCCCCACCAATCTATTTAACCTGCTAATCATATAATTAAATCTTAAAATTTAAATTAAAAAATTACATCCCAGCATCTCATCCCAGTTTTCATCTCAGACACTGAGGCAGAGAAGCTCTGTGGCTCCCCAACAGAGAGAAACCCACCAATTAGATCAGATATCAGCAAGAAATTCCTCCCTGTGAGGGTGGGCAGGCCCTGGCACAGGGTGCCCAGAGAGGCTGTGGCTGCCCCTGGATCCCTGGAAGTGTCCAAGGCCAGGCTGGACAGGGCTTGGAGCAGCCTGGGAGAGTGGAAGGTGTCCCTGCCCATGGCAGGGGGTGGGATGGGATGATCTTTAAGGTCCCTTCCAACCCAAACCATACTAATAACTGTTAATGTTTTGCTTTGCACTGGGCCCTTCCTGTGCTTTGGGGGTGGTGGAGCCGTGTTTATCGTGGTGCCAGCTGAGCTGCAGGGAAAGCTGTGTTCTGGCAGTGCCAAGGAGCTGCTGAAGGATGCTCCTTGTTGGAGTGCTCACCCCTCTGCACGCCCTGGACACCGGCAGGACCAGCTGGATGCCAGAGGAAGGCAGAAATGATGGTCGAGGCCATGAACATTGCTTCAGCACCTTATTTTCTCACCCATTTTGTCAGGTCCTGCATGCCTCTGCAGCAGGAATAACCCTTCAGATCCACAGATTCCACTGCCCTCTTCCCAAAGCCATGAGGTGCTGCACTGACTAAAGGGCTCAGTCACTCTTCCAGCAGCGTGCTTTGATCTTCCTGAAATTGAGAAGAAGAATTTGAGTGGTTGGTCAGGCATTGGAACAGGATGCTCAGGGAGGTGGCTGGAAGTGTTCAAGCAACGTGTGGATGTGGTGCTTAGGGACATGGTTTGGTGCTGGGCTGGCAGTGCCAGCTGAATGGTTGGACTCAGTGAGCTCAGAGGGCTTTTCCAACCTTAATATTTCTATGATTCTGTGATCAGCAGTGCCTTTAAAATATTCACTGTCACCCAAATATTCCACCCAAGCCAGACAGAGCACTGAATCTACCCCGAATCCATAGTGTCTCAATGGAAAAACAAGGATACAGCCCCTCTCCTCCCCCTGTTTATTATTTCCATCTTGTCTTCAACCATGTATCTTGTTTAGGGCACACCCAGTCACAGCTAGATTAGATTACAGCAAGGAAACAGGATTATTTTAAGTAGATAATATAAAACATGTCTATGGAAACTCTAGGCTAATTGCATTATCTATGGTACATTGTGAGAGAATTATCTATATGGTATTAGGGGGTGGAAACCTGCCAAAATGCTCTTTAAAATGTGAGCGGGTTGTAACAAGTTGCTCATTGGTTGCAGATGAATGAAAAGGCAGAAGACTTTGGGGCTGATCGTTTCTGACTCTCATTTTGTCTCCCTGCTCCCAAGGCTGTGGCTGGGGAGAGCAACCCCACACTGATGGTTAAATCATGCAATTATGGAATGGTTTGGGTTGGAAGGGACTCTAAAGTTCATCCCGTTCCACCCCTGCCATGGGCAGGGACACCTTCCACTATCCCAGGGTGCTCCAAGCCCCATCCAACCTGGCCTTGGGCACTGCCAGGGATCCAGGGGTAGCCAGAGCTCCTGCCACAGCTGTGTCATGGCCTCCCCACCCTCCCAGGGAACAATTCCTTCCCAATATCTAATCTAAATCTCCCTTCTTTTACTTTAAATGCAGTCTCCCATGGGAACCCCCACACCCAGGTGAAGGGTGATCATGTTTGCCAGCACACAGTCCTTCCAGCTCCAGTCCCTGCTGCTCAGAAACAACTCAGAGATGGCTCTAAAGAGCACAGAGAGGAAGCGCCAGCAAATGCCACTTGCAGTCAATGGCTCTGTTTTCATGAGACGTTAAAGTTTCCATCATGGTTTGTCCAATCTGGACCAAATGACGGTGACAAAATTTGTAATGATTTTTCTTCTCCTGCTGACAACTGGCTGGGAATAGCACAGGCAGCCACCAGCAGCGTTGTGGTTTGCTCGGAGCTGGAGCCCAACCAAGTGTCATCAGCGAGATCAGAGATAATTTATCTGACAGGCTACTAATGAACCTAAATACGACAACAGAAATGACTTTCTAATCTACCCGAGAATTTAGGAACTGAAAAACCTGATTAGACTCTGGGTCTGGGGATCACACTGCCCTTAGCCTCACAGCTCACAATTGCTGGAGGTTCAGAAGGAAATGGAAAAAAATTACTGAGTCACCAGCAATTTGGCTGGGAGAGACGAGAGTCTGGCTGGGACCTGGCAGCCCATGTCCCTCATCTGCTGCTGCCCCTGCCAAGCCTCACCGTGCCACCCTGGACAACTGACCTCCGTTTTCTCCTGAAGGTGGAAAGTAGTTATTTCCTCCTTTAAAAAGCTCTGTTTGAACACAAAATCATATTATTGTTACAGCAGGAGACTGTACCCTGCAGTGGGAGTGCTGGGGGAGGGAAGGTCCCACCTGAGTTTTGCAGGTAAAAACATCTTGCTCAAAAAGTGCTTTTTTTTTTTTTTGTCTCTGCTGTAATTTCCTTCCCCTGTTATAATTCTCCAACCTCAAATAGTCAGCCTTGCTCTGGGTTTTGATGCCCCTCTGAAGCAGGGCATGCTTCACAAAGTGGCTTGAGGATGTTGGGAAGAACTGGTGCCACGCAGGAACCTTGGTCACAGTCACTCACAGAGGAATTTGGGAGCACGTCCCCAGACTAACCACCAAATGTGATTTCCTCCCTGGATGATGCATCTGCCTCCAGGTTGCCAGCACAGTTGGTGCTCTCTGTCCTGGTCTTCCCCTCCCAGTTTGAGTTTTGGAGCCTGAGCCAAGCACCAGCACAGTGCCAGCCCGGCCGATGGGGATGCCCCGAGTGGGAATTCCAATGTGCCAATTCTTGTAATGTTTTAGGAACAGGCAGTGGTGGGGCTGGGAGGATCCAGCACTGGCAGGACCCAGCACTGGGAGATGAGTGTTAACTCTGCCCTGTGCTACTGGAGGGTTTCCACAATGAGATTTCTCATTATCCAGGCGTTAATTAAAGACTTGGGGGGGAGCTTCTGCTTTTCCTCTGGGATCAGAGGGAAATGCAGCTCCTGCAGTGCTCACACAGCCATGGAGCTGCTGCTGCATTCGCTCACACCCAGCCATTGCTTCATCCTGAGTTAAAGCTGCAACCCTGCACGGTGGCCTTAAAAGCTGCTCTGCTATTGGTAACAGGTTCCTGCCAGGAAATTTGGGACCATTTACTCTTAAAATGTCTTCTGGGAGCTGATTTCTGTTCCAGCAGAACTGCAGAGAGTTTATGAAGCACAAAGATTGAAGGGGGAGCAAAGAGCCTTCCCTGGCACCTGAAGAAAACGGTGCAAAGAAAAACAATATTCTCTGTGCAGCACAAGAAGCTCCCGGCCTCCTTCTTCCCTTTCATGATTTAAATGCTCCAGAGACTTACAGAATTTGCAGGGCAAACGCAGAGTGGGCAGGGCAATGGGAGATCCCTTCCCAAGGGCTCTGACAACATGGTCTGGAAGGCACTGCAGGGGCAGGTGGAGGGCAATCTGTAGTTATGACAGGTCATCATTTTAATAAAATATCCTGTCAGTGATGGCGTAACTACCAGAAGGCAATATTTTTTCCTCGTTTGTTGTCTTCCTACAGGTTTGCCTAGAGCCAGGAGAGTTTTGAAGGTGAGTTTATTCATCATAAAGTACAGATCAGAGGACTGATGTTGGCGAATCTCATTTGAGCGCGTCCAGGAACTCTGGCTTGCAAAAAGGGAGATGGGGAATTTTGTATTTTTGGAAGGAGTTCAAAACCTTCTAGATTTTCATCAACAAAAAGCCCCACTGGCTCTACAGGAAAACGATCCTGTTTATTTTTCAAAAAGACTGAAGAGAACAACATCATCTTTTTCCTCTAAGCCTGTGGAAAGACCTTGGGTCATTCTTTTCTTCGTGCTTTAAAGCTTTGTGCTGCTCTGGGTTCAGGGCACATGGATGCTTCCCCCAGCATCTCATCCCAGTTTTCATCTCAGACACTGAGGCAGAGAAGCTCTGTGGCTCCCCAATAGAAACCCACCAATTAGATCAGATATCAGCAAGAAATTCCTCCCTAGGAGGGTGGGGAGGCCCTGGCACAGGGTGCCCAGAGAAGCTGTGGCTGCCCCTGGATCCCTGGAAGTGTCCCAGGCCAGGCTGGACGGGGCTTGGAGCAGCCTGGGACAGTGGAAGGTGTCCCTGCCCATGGCAGGGGGTGGGATGAGATGATCTTTAAGGTCCCTTCCAACCCAAACCATTCTGTGAGTCTATGAAATGCCCTCCAGGGCAGCCTGAGCAAGCCCAGAACATCAAAGCTGTTCAGCAAATGGTCCCCTTTTTCCTCCAAAGCACTTGGTGTGGCAGCAGTTTGCTGGAAGGGAGCTGGCAGGCACAATTAAACCTGGCTTTCAATGAAATTTCTGCAGTTGCTACCCAGGCTGCTCTCAGGCCTCATGTATTAATTATTCCTCTTCCCAGGCTGTTCAGTGGGCCTGTTACAAAGACGAGGAAAAAAAGCAAATTAAAAGCACATTGCCCTGATTAAATCTCTGCTCTGGTCCTTCTGGCTGCAATCACCTCGGTGTGGCTGAAAATCCTCATTTTACTGAATTCTGCTGCTGAGCCTGCCTCCCTCCCCCAGGGAGGGAAAGGATGGGCTGGTGGGATTTGGGCTTGCATCAGCCCTCTGAAGAAGCTGCTCAAGCAGCATCTCCAGCAAACCAGGATGGTCCAGCAAGAGAAAATCTGAGAGAGAAACATTTTAAGAAACTAGTATTGCCTGGAAATGTAATTTAAGGAAAAGAAAAAAAAAAAAAAAAAGGATTTATTTGCAATTTTCTACTATTTTCCCGTTCTGCACACATGGAAGTTCACCTGCCTCTGCTTAACTGGACAGAACACTGCTGCTGTGGCTCTACTGAGAGTTTATATGGGTTTTCCTGAGTCTCCAGGCTCATTTCCCCCGGGCACAGGAGCCAGCAGGGATGGGCAGGAGCCGTGTGTAGGTTGCTCCAGGGAATGAGCCAATAAAATGTTCACAGCACATGAGGCACTTGCCGGGAGGATATGGGAATTCAACGGTGGAGAAGGGATTTGAGAGAGGTTCCTGCCAGTTTCAAACTTTTTTGGCAAGCGAGGGTTTTGGACTCTGCCACCTTTCAAAGAGGCGTCTCGGGAGCGGTGGATCGGCGGGGACGGGCTCTGGGGGAGACACAAATCACAGCAGAGCTGTTTGCATTCTCAGAGCCCATATTGTTATTTATGCAGCCAATTAAAGAGCCATGTGCTCGCTTGTGTGCCTGATGCTCCTCTGACCACCAGAGCAGCACGTAGCCCAGCACTCCCAGCTCCCCCCCCAACTCCCTCCCCTCTGGTGATTTGCAGAGACACTTTTCACAGAAACGTGCCCTTCTTCCCACTGAAAAAGCAAAAATTTCTATCAAAATTCCATGTTGTTGAAATCCAGCTTGGGCCATGTTCTGCCTGAGGCCATCGTCAGGTTTCAGGGCTCATTAGATCTGGGAACAGGAACCTCTCATTTGATGCAGGAATGTTGTCATGGAGGGCCATAAAGATTTCATCTAGGTTTTGGTGACAATAGAAAGTGAGATTTGATAATAAGGACATGCTGTGACAGCTGCTTGTAGATGTTTTCTGGGCTGCAGTGTCAATCTGCATCTCTTGTCAACGCTCTATTCAGCAGAATTTGCTGAGGTGCCCTTGCCTCCTTGGAGAAATGATGAAGGAAATAGCCCTTAGCTCAGCAAAACCTTTCTGAGCAAGAGATTTTTGGTAGGATAACTGACTGCAAACTAACCAATATTTTTTTTTTCTTGTATGAAATGCCTGTTGTTCCAAGATAAACTCTCAAATGAAATTTTCCATTAAAAACCTGCATGAGAGAATGCCTCCATTTTCCTTGTCGTTATTAATAACACAGCTCCGTGAACAGCAGAACTAAGATATTAATCAAAACCCCTTAATATCTATATATTAAATACCCAGCTTCAAATCCGATGTGGAAATGAATTTTTTAAAACATTGGTTTTCAATATGAAGGTATCATTCTTGGCAAATGAGGATGAAGCCCATTCTTTTACTTAAGCAGCACATGTGACATAAAACATTAAAGAATTCTCAAAATGTTATTGATTTTCCCATAAACGTGACAATCCCAGCAAATTATACCTTCAGAATATACATTACAATATAAATACCATTACAGCCATTCTGGGGAGTGACCCTATTAAAAAACCTGTTGCCAGCATGCCTAAAAAGCACCATCAAGCCCATATTCCCCCCTCCAAAACATTTTATGGGCCAGGAATGTGTATCCACTCAGCCAGAAAGCCTCTGGCCTTCTTCCATGGAACTCGGTGGAGTTGGATGATGCAGATTTTGTCGTGCCAAGCCGCAGTTTCAGCCACCTGGATAAAGGGCACGTTTGCAAGGCTGCCCTGAACCCTGCCCGCAGCCCCAGCCCTGCCAAAACACCCAGCCCCCGACCTCGCCAGGCTTCCCGGTGCCTCCTCCAGCTCCCAAATGATTTCCCTGTTCCCAGCCCCCTGCCCTGGCTGGCAGTGCTGTTGCAAGTCGTGAGGAAGAGAAAGAAATCTCAGTCTTTATGAAGATCTCTTGTTTTTCAGTGAGGAGGAGGGAGCTCCTGCCCTGCACTGCCCTGCTCCCCTTGGGACCCCGACCTCTGCTGCCTCAGCTGCTGCTCTGCAGCACCCAGACACCCTCATCTCAGTGTCACCCACTGCTCTCTGAGGCAAACTGCTGCAAACAATCCATACAGCAGGTTTGGATTGGATATTAGGAAGAGATTTTTCCCTGTGAGGGTGGGGAGGCCCTGGCACAGGGTGCCCAGAGAAGCTGTGGCTGCCCCTGGATCCCTGGCAGTGTCCAAGGCCAGGTTGGACAGGGTTGGAGCAACCCGGGATAGCAGAAGGTGTTCCTGCCCATGGGGTGAAACAAGATGGTCTTTAAGGTCCCTTCCCACCCCAAACCATTCAGTAATTCTATGATCTTAAACCACAAGCACGTTAAAAATTGCAGCATGGCTGCAATCAAGCTATGTTGCAAAAACCTTCCCGTTGTCTGCACCAGCTCATTCTCCTTGCCTGCCTCAGCAGCACACAGCTCTTCCAGCCATCCTCAGGGTTTCTGTCAGTGATTAATGCACAGCAGGAGCATCTGGAAAGCCTCGGATGAAACAGACTGCGGTAAACGGATCGCTTTGGGGAGTGACAGTGAAAATGCCATTTTTTTCTGCTGTGAACACCCCAGCAGGCTCTGGACCCATCTTGGCACAGGTGAAAGTGGGGCAACTTCACTTGAGGGCCACATTCAGTAGAGACATCTGGGGCTTTCAGAGGACAGAGCTGCACCCAATACCAGGGTACCCCGTGACTGACTCCTTATATTGTGCTGGGAGATCCTTGGACATGTGACATGGAGTCATCCTCTTTTCTCTGCCTTGCTCCACTTACAGAGCTTTATTGCAATTCCTTGGACTGCAGCTGGACTCGTCTACAGAGAGCAGGTGGCTGGGAGAGTAAAGATAAAGGATGTGCTTTGCAGTCAGCTTTAAAGCAAGAGCGATATCTTTAAAGCAAGATCTGTGCATTTCAAAGGAGCCTAGCAAGAAGTTGGGCTGCTACGGTTGTTTAATTAATTTGAAAAATGGGGCTTTGCTTTTCTGTTCTTCTTATTTTTTAAATATCATTCTGCCTTTTCCCAGCTAAATACATGTCAAAAGCTGCAGTTATTTTGCTTGGAGCAAAAAACCCTGTTTCCTTCCCTGTTTCTGTTGTTGTCCTCTATACAATATTGAGAACATGAGACAACACAAAAACATGGCTCTGTAACAGTGTTTGCTCTCTGCATTTTAGCAGGCCCAAGTGCACATTTATACCTCTCTGTGTGTCTATGCATCTGTACTGTTGCAACATTGAGGTTGGGTGGGTTTTGCCACCCCACAGACCCTCTGTGGTCCCACCCTCTTCAGGGTGCTGCTTCCCAATCCCTGTCCATGGAAGAGAGCAATCTCCATGCAGAGAGCGAGGGAGTAAGTCAGAAACAGCTAACAATGTAATTTATCTCCTCCAGAGCCTCCTTTGTATTACTTCAAACTGTGCACAGGAGACAGGATTCACAGCAGGCAGGAGAGTGTTCTCCTGCCAGCCCTGAGCAGTTTCCAGCTGCTCTGATCCTCATCCCTGTCTCCTGACAACCTTCTGGCTCGAGAGCACACATCCTCTCCCGAGCTTCAGAACACCCCATGCCTCCCTTACACTGACATCTCTTGCCATCCTTTGCACTGTCTTGTTCTTCTACCAAAATCATGACAGGTTTCATTTAGGGAGCTGCTCTCCCCTTAAAGGGTGAGAAACCCTGATTTAGGGGAAGTTTCTGTTCTTCCTGGTGCCATTTGCATTTTGCCTTCACTGACATCATTCACGGTGTAACAAGAATGAAATAGGAAATAAATCCTTCTTTCTTTCTACCAGTGAACCAACGTTTTCCTTCCTTCACTTTACAGCTCCACAGCCTTTATGCTTTTAACTCCTCTGAGTATTTTAGGTTGTAGCTTGCAGTCCATGTGCTGTACAAGCAAGAGCCCAGATGTAGCAGAAGATTCCTGAAGGCACAAAGCCTCCTTCGTTGGATGCTGCCAGGATGAAATGAACACTTGAACACTCCCCCATCCCTGGAAGTGTTCAAGGCCAGGTTGGATGGGGCTCTGAGCAACCTGGTCTAGTGGAAGGTGACCCTAGGTTTGGTTTGGAAGTAGGTGATTTTCAGGTGTCTTCCAACCCAAACCACTCTATGAAAACCAGGGTGGTTTTTGACCTTTGCCTAAATTTGGGCTAGAAGGACATTGTGCTCTAGATTCATAGTAGGGGTGGATGAATATACACATATAAATGTATATTTTTATATACATATATATCTGTATATACACACATGCATGTGTACAGAGCCACTGAGAATTTTTTTATCTCGCAGTATGTTTGAAATACAACTGCAGAGGAGAGATACCCCACTTAGGAAATGCAGGTAATATCAGCACCCTCTGCTCTGCCAAGCCCAGAGCCTCGGGGGTGTATCAGATCCAGTGAAATTCAGATATAGGATCTAAATTCGGAATTTTTTCCTGCTTCTTTCTGTTCCAAGTTTACTGCATGGGAAAAAGTTTTCCAGGCTGCAGTAAAAATCATTGGTCTGACTTCCAACACCTTCCACCTGGTCTCGTGGAAGGTGTCCCTGCCCATGGCAGGGGGGTTGGAATGAGGTGAGATTTAAGGTCCCCTCCAACCCAACCCATTCTGGGATCCTCTGGCTTTGTCACGATGTCTGTCACCACCTCCTCCCCGGAGCCCAGGGATGACACTGATAGGATAGTGATGCCTTTACACCCCAGCTGATTCCGTGTGACAATGACTGATGACTCCTGTATCATTAGGGATTTCCTTTCCCTCCCCATTTGGGAACATCAGGAGATCTGTTTGCTAAACAAGGAGTAGTGCCCTGCCTTTTCCTCGATAAAAACTCCCCCCGCCAAAAAAAGGGAGGATCGAAATTTGCAATTCATACATGAAGAGCTGGTGCCACATGAGTGGTACCATAACTCTGCACCCCTCAAGGCAAGGAGCCTGCCAGGAGAACGTGCCAGAACCAAACACCCACCACTTGTCACTCTGCTGCTGCTGCACACAAAGCTCTGCAACCAAGACGCTCCTCTCCCATTTCCTCCGGGGGTTACGCTGACATATTTTATGTCCTTTAATAGCACCTGCTGTTAAATACAAAATGACAGCGATATATTGTAGAGTTTATAAAAACTCATGGAGGGCTTTCAGATCATGAGGCAGCTCTGGAGCTGCCTGTGAGTTTTACACACGCATGGGAAATGCATGTGAAGACAAACTTTTTTTTTTTTAAACTGAACTTTGTTGTTAAGACACGCTCGAAAAAGAGGAAAAAAGAGTCTTGAATTCCAACAGCTAATGCAGAATCAAAGATGTGATGAACAATCACATCTTTATATGTCAGAAGTGAAGTTAATTTTAAAGGGGTGAAGCTTCACATTAAAAGCTAAAAATATATAGGGATGACATCCATTTTAAGTGTGCTCTCACGAACAAAGTTGAGCTGTGTGTATCTGCTTGTCTTCTGACTTGGCACTGCTGCATCCAGAGCCAAAATGTTCCCTCAGGCTGATCTCTGTGACTTCTTTGATAACCTGGATTGTTCTCCAATGTGCTGTAAAGTCAATGGGCATAAGACTCTTCTGAGGGGTTGGTGACTTTTCTGTGCCACTTTGGAAGAGGAGGTGAGCCTTGGAAATTCAAAGAGCACTTGATCTGTGGCTTAGAAACAGTCCTTCTTTGCAGGGAATATCCAAGTTCCAGATGTCTTTTCTCTCTCCTTCTCCCCCACTGCACATCCTGAGTGCTCAGTAACCTCTGGACTAGCCCAAGACAGCCTGTGCTGAATGAAAGAACTGATAATGTCAGAGCAGCACAGCAGAAACACCTCCAAAATTACAAGCAGGCAGGTTCAGTGGGCAGTAATACTGACACAAGCCTTTTGGGACTACTCTTATTTTCACATCCCATTTTACACAGTGCTCCCCACCACATCTGATGACAAGGAGCGCTGCAGTCCCTCCCCAGGATGAGGCACCCCGAGGGCTCACCATGCACCCAAGACATTCCCACTGGCTCCTTGGCCACAAACCAGGCCCAGGGAATATTGTGTGTGAAGCCAAATGGTGCTCCAAGAGGAGAAGCTGCCTGCCACAGCATCCATGCCTCAATCAAAGTGTCTATCAAAGGTCAATAATTTCCCCAGTTGGTGGCAAGTGGCTTGGGCTTGGGAAGGATGATATTTAGTGGGGGAGTGGAGATGTCACAGCACTATTTGGGTCTTAAATTAAAGCCACCAACTTTCATTGCCACGGCAGGCTGGGATGGGAGGGGTCACCAGAGGGCAGCTTGATCAGATCACTGCTGTCACCCCTGCTCAACCTGCTGGGGTGACCTCCAGTCTGTAAAGGGACTTGGAGAGCTGAAACAGGATTGAAAGCTGACATACCAATGCTGAAATACCAGTTTGTATGTGATGCTCCTTCACCAGAGCCTTCCTGGCTAAATTTGAAGTGCCTCTGCAGTAGAGAAGACCTTGGGAGAGCAAATGCTCTGGACAAAGCCCAGCAGGAGCATTTTGCCCAGGCTCATCCCAGGACAGGGACCACTTTGGCATCAGCAAATGTTTCACGTGCTCCCTGAGATGCTGGGGACTGAGATAAGCATTAAATCCAACATTCAGCTCTTCCCTGGCTGCAGGGAGCAGAACCTGCTGCAGGGAGCAGCAGCTGCTCTTCCCACTGCTCTGAAGGACCAGGTAACGTGAGCATTACAATTACTGAGCACAATTAATTCACTCTTGATTCAGTCTTTCATTTCAGTGTTCTCCAAGGGGAATCTTTTAGAGGCTGGAGACTCGAAAGCACAATGCAGGCAAAGGAGAACATGTTCAGTGTGAGTAAGGGTGCAGACGTCTTCCTCCCACAGAAATTACGTTGTGCATGGGAGATTATCCCATCTCTCACTCTGCATTTTTACACTCTGTTTACTAGAGCAGCCTGAGACAAAACACTTGTGTTTCCTGACATGGAGGAACCCTGCAGATCCCTCGTGTTTTTCACAGCTCTTCTTCACCAGCTCACTTTCCCGTGTGTTTTTAGTAGTACCACAGTGAGAGTAAGAAGAGTAAAAAGTGCTGGACTCCAGGAAGTCCCAATATAAATTTGCCTCAGCAGGAAAAAAATTATCATCTCGCCTCCTTTTATTTCCTATCCAGAACTAAATGAATCATATAAGAGGAATCACAGGCTGGAGGAGGCAGTGATTTTGCAGGAAGATTTGTTTCCACTCCTTTTGAGCAGCATGGGAAAAATGGATCAGATCAGAAACACGAGCCCAGAAAGGACCGGGATAGATTTGACTCTTTAGGATTAATTTTCTCTTAAGATGCCCATTGTAAGAAATGTGATTGTGTAAAAGATGACACAGTTACAGATTAGGAATGATGGGCTGAGGAAAGAGCAGGTAAAAGAAAAAAGAATAAAAGCAAAAGCTGAAATGGGTCAATTAATTATCTTTAAAAATGATTTTTTTTTTTGAGGAAATCATGCCTTTCTGAAATGGTGCCAACCTTTGGTCACAGCTCCCTGGTTGTACTGAGAGCATCCTCTAATGCACGCTAAGGAAATTCGGGGTGGGAATGTGTCTGTGTGTGTGTCTCTTACTCCTCTCCCCAAATTCAGCTCCCACCCCTGCACTGGCTTTGCTGCTTCCATGGAGAGAGTGACAAAAATTGTCCCTGCAAGTTAACTTTGACCTGAGCTGGGGGAAGGCTTGAAAAGACAGGCGGCTTTTGCTTCCTCTTGCTGTTCAGGTGTGGATGGTGACTGACAGCACCGGGGCAGGTTTTGTGTTCAAAGGCTGAGCTAAAGCTGAGTGTGGCTCCGCTGAAGCTCTCCCCTACAGCTCCCAGCACTGCTGGAAACACTTCCCAGGGAGCAGGCCTGGTCCTGGTTCCCTGCAGGAGCCCTGGGGCCACCAAGCCCTTCTGGTATTCTAGGACAGAGAAGGTTTGATCTGCCCAGGATGGTTAAAAGCTGTCTTTTCCTTCTCTTTTCCTTCTTCACCAGTAATTGCCTCCACGAAGCAATAAAAACAGCAAAACCATCCCAGGCAGACTCATTACTTTGTTTGCCAGAGGGAAGCTGGCTCAATCTGAGGGTCTCTGGGATTGGTGGGAGCCCCGAGCATGTTCCCCACCTTTGGCAGGAATAACAATCCAAAATTTCCCTAAGGGGGTCATTGGGAGCTTATTCCCACTCACTCTTTTTGGGGACCATCCACTTGGATGCCACCTTGAGTTCCTCTCTGGGTACAGAGTTGTCTGGAAGGCATTTAAAACACTGGCATTACAAAATCACTGCTTCTAATTGTACTTTCAACTCAGATTGGTTTCATACTGCAGGAGGTGTGAGAGTCTGTGCTGGCAGGGAGAGCTGGTGCTGATCTGCAGGAAGGGTCTCATCTCCACGTATTCCTCATGCTCATCTTTCAGACAGGTGGCTGTGGAGCAAGATCCCACAGAAAACACATCTGCAGAGAAAAATGGTTACAGCAGCAGCTTCCTGAAAGCTCTCTGCATGGACTGAGGCAAATAAATCACGGGGAGAAGGGAGATGGGGACATGCACCCTCTCCAGGGCTCACAAGCAGCTGGATTTCATCCAGCTTGTTTTTATAACATTATTTTCACTCGGGTTGACAGAACTGGTTGTGCTGCACACATGAGACGTGTTTGCTGTGGCAGGAGTCACTGCTGGTCCTCCAGCAGAGTGTGTTTTGTGCTTGCAAGTGCCGTGGGACACTCTCCATCCTGAGCCCAGGCTGGGGCTGCAGAAAACAGACCTGAACTGCTCTGTGAGTGTAAACATCATGTGGTTTCTAAACACACACTGATGGAGAGACACATCTGATCCAGTGGAAAGGCTGGGACAGGAAAACAGGGTGTCTTCACAAGGCTTGCCCAGGTCTCGTCCTATCCATGCACTCCCAAAGTCCTTCAGATATGGGAAGGCCCTGTGAGAATAGGAAAGGGTTGATAATGTCTGTTAGGCCAAATATAGAGATATTTTAGAAGATTTAAGGATTTGTGCTCCTCAGGAGCTCTCTGCAGACAGCCAGGGTCGCACCATCTTCTGGGTTATTAGAGCAGCTCTGTCAATACTGGCCAAACTAGGCTAAACTGTCTCCTTGTTTCCATAGTGACATTTCTGCCTGTGTGAGTAATTTTGGGCTCTTCCTTGTTGCACTCAAAAACACAAAGCAAAACTGAGGCTTAGCAGGCAGTGTAACTATTGTGCATCAAGGGGATGTCCCAATGGAGCTGCATCTGCAGGGACAGCACGGTACAGATGTGCCTTCCCAGGGCAGGGCAGCCACACAGATTTCTCTCCCCCATTTTCTGGTGTATAAACACCCAAAAAAGCAATTTGTCTTCAGCTTTGTTTCCCAGTTACTAACGGTGTCTGCCCAAGGGCTGTGCTCTGCTTTGAGAGCATCTCATATCCAAAATAACCTCAGAGTGCAGTGCCTGGAAGCTGGGATGTGGACAGTGGTGGTGCCCTGGTGTCCACCCAGATGTGACCCTGAACCTCAATTCCCAATCCTTTAAATGGGAAAAATCTACTCTTCAGAGAAAACCACTGTGACTCTTCTGATCTCTGCTGGTTAGTTAGGACCTCACCCTAAACCCTGCTACTAAACCTAAGTTTGGGGTTATGAGTCGGGGTGGTTCAGCCTCCAGCACTGGTCTTTGTGGTGTCCAGTATCCCCCAGCGTGGTCAGTGCTGTGCTCCAACGCTCTTCCCACTTCAGTGGGAGCTGTAGCCACATCATTCCCTTAACCTTGTGCAAGCTAGTGAAAAAAACCAACCTGTGTTTCCATGTGTTTTACCAAATTCACATTCTCTAATTGCAAAAGAGACGCCCCAGTCTGGAGAACAAATGGCCAGGGTCTGGTGATCAACATGATGAATTTGGCCATGTGTGCTGTGTTTGTTCAGTGAAGTACAGTTGTCAAATAATATGCTTCCAGGCTCTGTGAAGCAAATTAATTTTGTATCCTTTAATCAAAAAACCCTTAGATTTTTCAAAACAATACCCTCTTTTCCTCCCCTGAGGGCCCTGCAGAGCATAAAGCAATGCACAGAAAGGAGAGAAATAGATGGAGAAAATAAACGCAGTGACAACATGACAAATCTTTATAATCTGGGAGAAATTTCTGTCGTTTTTTATTGCCGCATGGATCTGAGCCCGGAGTTCTGTTATCTGCTGTGGTAAATAAGGATGAATTAATGCGAAAAAAAAAAAGTGTATTTATAGCATGAATATACTGCTGAGTAATATAGTGGGGGTTTTGTTGCTTGGGAACACAGAGACCAAGTCTTATTCCAATGGAACTCTTTTGCAACCTGCCAAGTCCATCCTGCTGACACATCCTAAAGCCAGGAACACCCAGGGTCATGGGATTGTCAATGTGGGAGTCAATCAGGACTTCAGGAACGGAAGACAACAAGCAGATACTGTTAAAATATCAGCTATCAGTTAATCAGAGATCAGATAATCAGTTAAAGAAAGAGTTTTTAAGAGGAGACGTGAATTAGCATTGGAACTCCTTGCCACAGGGTGCTAGAAGATTACGAAGCTCAAAAACAAGCGGGGAAAAGTTATAGGAGAAAACATCACTGAGGGATCTCAAATACCAGGACAGAACCTCTGGGCTGGGAAGTGCCAGGGCTGCACGTGGGAGCCGGGGAGCATTTCCTAGGAAAGTGCTGCTGCCTGCTTGCCCCCTTTGCAGTCTCTCCTGGCTGCTAGAGTGACCTCCAGCATGATCCAGGATGGACACTGCCAGCTTCTGAGGGAAGGGTTTATCCACAGCCTCTCTCACTCGTGCTGCACATAACCAATATGGACCTAAAACGGCAAGAAATTATGGGATTTATGGTCTCTAAGCGTTTAGGCCTTTCTGATGCAGGGACAAAAAGAACAAGGGAATTTGGATTAAACTGATAAGGACTCCTGATGTAGATAAGGCACTTAGGTCTTAGAAACCAGGGCTGAGCAGGATTTGACTACAAGCACTGAGGCCTTGAAGGTGCCCCTCTTGAGCAGTGACTTGTGGGTGATCTTTGAAAAGGCACAGACCCAGCACCTCAGTGTTTCTCAACAGAGATGAGCTCAGTTTTTAACCACAAAGTCTTCCCCCAGAGCCGTTCTCCACACAAGCTGTACTCAGTGTCTTTATATTCATTGTCTGTGATGAAGCTTTCCTAGGGCTCAGCCAGGTACAATTTTTGGGTTTTATGGCCCTGCTGTCTCAGCAATCTCATCTGGATGAATAAGAAAACTGAACATAGCTCTTCTCTTGTCTTACTCTAGAGGGTAAGAAGAGAATGAAAATGAGCTGAGTGGCCTCTCTACCTGTTCCAAACAAACTCCTGTTCTCTCATGTGAGTGTGGTGGAAAGAAGCTGTTGTTCAGACTAGTGCCTACCCCAAAGAACAAGCTAACAGGTAGGGCTAGGAGGGGGAAAAATGGTTACTTTTCCAAATCACCAGTTTTGTGTATTGCAAATTCATCACTAAGGCTGGGAAATCTCCCCTTGCCCCAGGGGGAGCAGAGTCATCATTCCTGTCTGTGTCATTAGCCTTCCCAGCCACTTTGATCTCATGGCACAAACAGAGTTCACATCCTCAAGGGACAATCACAGCAGCATTTTGGCTTCCCTGCTCCCCCAGACCCGATCCCTGCTCCAGATTAGGGGATGCACTTCAGCAAACACCTGATTTTCAGCAAGTGCAGTAACTCCAGTGGGACTTCTGTGCCAAGCATCAGGCACACCCCTGAGTATCTCAGTGATTCGAGCTCTGCAGCTCCCTCTTTGTGCAGGGAACGTGTGCCAGGGATGGATCACATGCAGTCAGTGGTGGCCCAGAATTCCCCACACACCTGAACTGGCCACTGGCATTTTACCAGGAACGATGGCCACCCCTGCATGATGTCTGTAAGGAATATATTCATCAACAGAGTGTGTGAGCCTGCATTTCAAGCATTCAGCAAGCCTCACGTGTTGCCACTAAGGAACACCCAGTCAAGAGCAGCCACAACAATCCTGGCAGAAACACCAGCCTTGGCTGTGGGTGTCTGAAGATGTATCTCTGGGCCTTTGCCAAAGGAAAGGTCAGATTCCTTGGCTCAGATCCCTCTGCCCCCGGGGCATTGGGTCAGGTCTGCCACCAACAAAATCACCTTAGCACAGAGAGAGTCTTGTCTTGAGAGCAGTGAGGGAAGGACTTGCTACTAGAGAGCAAGGAAGATGTTGGAGCACCACCTTATCACT
Organism: Edolisoma coerulescens; assembly: GCA_013397115.1. Classification (NCBI taxonomy): domain Eukaryota; kingdom Metazoa; phylum Chordata; class Aves; order Passeriformes; family Campephagidae; genus Edolisoma; species Edolisoma coerulescens. The sequence continues at coordinate 461,560 of VWZW01002173.1, forward strand.
CACTACAGTTACACTTGTGTTTAAAATCATGGATTAAAACCTAACCACGAAGTCTACAAAGAGTAACAGATAAATTCAGCCTATGCTCTGCTTTAATTTTTTCAGATGAATGTTTCTTTTTATACCAAGCATATGGTGCACTAGATTTCGAGTCTCATTGATAAAGACTCTAATCTCTGTCGTGTCTTTATTATATTTTTCCATTTTCTGCTGAGTAGGAAAATGGCATTGCATACCATCTGTCAGCATGATCACAGTGCAACTTGCAGAGGTTTCAGGCCAGTTTGGTGCTAGTGGCAGCTCCCTTTTCTCCTCCAGACTTGGGTTCTTATGGAACCAATATAGCCCCATTAAACAGTTCCTTCCCAAACAAACTCGTTTGTGCAGCATGCTAATGACAATAATGCAAATGAATCTGTCATGTTTTGTAGCTACTATCCCTAACCACCCTATTCATGAATATATGGTAATTAAGCTATTGCTGCAAATGTAACTGTGTCAGCACTACTAAATTAAGGGCTGTACTGTAAATAAAAATGGGGTCATAAAAAGGAAAGAAGGCAGTAAAGTATAATGGGTAGAAATACTAAGAGCAAAGTAGTAGAGGCTTTGCACAAGCAAAGGAAATTACTTTAAAGGCTTCTACTAAAGCACCTGTTTTGATACTGTGGTTTGAAATTGCAGATAGATGCTGATTCCTTACAAAAATACTTCTTTTTGTCCTCAAATACAATATTAAATCCCATGACACCTGCAGGTTTGCAATGAAATCAATAGGGGATCATTAGTGTATTACCCCTCTACTGTGACTCCATCCCCGAGCTCATTAATAACTGTGTAAGGTATGACAACATGACTGAATGGACTCCTTTTGTAAAAGTTTGCCACAGGGAAATGAGAGGTTCCTATTCCCAAAGAATAGTTTGTAGTCTGGACTATGCAAAGTCAGGAGTTCTTTTTTTACTTGGTAAACTCAGTCCCCAGTGCAGCTAGTTTTAAAAGCCAAACAGAATTATTCCCACATGAAGAATCACATTTCCATTAAATTGGAGAGAAAATGGATATTTGTAGCAGGAACAATTTTGTTACACAAATGTAAATCATGAGAAACACCACTGAAATCAGTATTTTGCTTGGGTTCCATGCATAAATGATATCAGAGTCTGGCTGTAGGTGAGAACTGCAGGGGCACACCAGGCTTACTGGTGGGACCGGAACAACCACGATGCTGCTTCAGTATGAGAGGGTTGAAGAGATGAAAAGACAAAATCCTGAATTAAAATACACGTCCTTGCTGATGGGGAGAGAGAAAAGATGGGGATGATTCAATTTGGGGAGGTGAAACAGATGCACAGAAAGAAGGATGGGCACTCATGAGCCATTTATTGCATTTTCTGCATTTACAGACTTTTCCTGAGTCCCTGATTTTCGTGGCACATAAAAACCAAGAGCACAATGCTCAAAACTGCAGGACACTGCACACAAAGAAAGCCACTGCCTGTAATTAGCCTGGGAGATGCACAGAGGATAAACAGCCCTGAAGATGGCACACAGGGAGATTTATCTGAAAAGTGAGAGTTTTCTCCACCAAGTCAGATAGAAGAAGTTTATCTTTCTCTGAGGGATCTAATCCCTTCTGCTCCAGCACAGAAGCCGATTGCCAGCAGAGATTGGAAGATTTTCTCCAGGATGTTTATTCCCCTTGCATCCACAGTGTGGTTTTCTGCCTTTTTTTNTATTGGGACAGGCACAGTACAGAGCTATGTGGTTCCACAGCATTTTGAGATATTGTCTGGAAGTTCTGCAATCCCTATCACCTGGCAGCCACCCCCCACAGCAGATCCCCTTCAAAATACCTTTGCTTTGACAGTGCTGAGCATCTGAAGCCAACTGGATTTTGCAGTGACCCCTCTATTTCTAAAGCACTGAGCACCATCCCTTCCAGGATGGAAGGGATCACCTTCCTTTTGGCATTTCAGGCAGTTTGCACCCCAAATTCCCACTCCTGCTTTGCCTCTGGGGTCTCCCCTGGGCTAACCCTGAGGCTGTGGATGGGGAATATGATGCTGAGGAAAACAAACACTCTGCAGCTCTGCAGGTGTAGCTGACAGCAAACCCTTCTCACTGCCCTCCCAGACACGCATCTGACAGCATTTGCTTTTGCCCAGCTGGCATGGGGTGAGAGCAATGACTTTGCCAGTAAGTTTCCAGTTCTATCCAGAGATTTCAGTGGTTTTCTTGAAATGCAGGGTGGCTCGGAGTTGCTGGGGAAAGGAAGTCTGTGAACCAAGGACTAAACATAGCAAAAATAATACGAGGCAGTGATGGAATGTGAAACAGTTCCAGTCACTTGATACAAAGTAGCCATGCCCAGCTCCGGAGTAATTATAGACAGAATCACAGAATNAAATCCTGAATTAAAATACACGTCCTTGCTGATGGGGAGAGAGAAAAGATGGGGATGATTCAGTTTGGGGAGGTGAAACAGATGCACAGAAAGAAGGATGGGCACTCATGAGCCATTTATTGCATTTTCTGCATTTACAGACTTTTCCTGAGTCCCTGATTTTCGTGGCACATAAAAACCAAGAGCACAATGCTCAAAACTGCAGGACACTGCACACAAAGAAAGCCACTGCCTGTAATTAGCCTGGGAGATGCACAGAGGATAAACAGCCCTGAAGATGGCACACAGGGAGATTTATCTGAAAAGTGAGAGTTTTCTCCACCAAGTCAGATAGAAGAAGTTTATCTTTCTCTGAGGGATCTAATCCCTTCTGCTCCAGCACAGAAGCCGATTGCCAGCAGAGATTGGAAGATTTTCTCCAGGATGTTTATTCCCCTTGCATCCACAGTGTGGTTTTCTGCCTTTTTTTCCCTCTAACTCAGCCAGAACAGAGCCCTGAGAAGGATAGGGCACAGGATTTGATGTCCCCAAAATGCAAATCCTAATTGAATACAGATGAGTGTAGGCTGCATCCACGTGCAGCATAAATATATATATATATAAATATATATATAAATTATATTGGGACAGGCACAGTACAGAGCTATGTGGTTCCACAGCATTTTGAGATATTGTCTGGAAGTTCTGCAATCCCTATCACCTGGCAGCCACCCCCCACAGCAGATCCCCTTCAAAATACCTTTGCTTTGACAGTGCTGAGCATCTGAAGCCAACTGGATTTTGCAGTGACCCCTCTATTTCTAAAGCACTGAGCACCATCCCTTCCAGGATGGAAGGGATCACCTTCCTTTTGGCATTTCAGGCAGTTTGCACCCCAAATTCCCACTCCTGCTTTGCCTCTGGGGTCTCCCCTGGGCTAACCCTGAGGCTGTGGATGGGGAATATGATGCTGAGGAAAACAAACACTCTGCAGCTCTGCAGGTGTAGCTGACAGCAAACCCTTCTCACTGCCCTCCCAGACACGCATCTGACAGCATTTGCTTTTGCCCAGCTGGCATGGGGTGAGAGCAATGACTTTGCCAGTAAGTTTCCAGTTCTATCCAGAGATTTCAGTGGTTTTCTTGAAATGCAGGGTGGCTCGGAGTTGCTGGGGAAAGGAAGTCTGTGAACCAAGGACTAAACATAGCAAAAATAATACGAGGCAGTGATGGAATGTGAAACAGTTCCAGTCACTTGATACAAAGTAGCCATGCCCAGCTCCGGAGTAATTATAGACAGAATCACAGAATCACAGAATAGTTTGGGTTGGAAGAGACCTTAAAGATCACCCCATTACCCCACTCCACCCCCTGCCATGGGCAGGGACACCTTCCACTATCCCAGGTTGCTCCAAGCCCCATCCAGCCTGGCCTTGGACACTTCCAGGGATCCAGGGGCAGCCACAGCTTCTCTGGGAAACCTCTGCCAGTTCCTCATCACCCTCATAATTAAAGAATTTATTTCTAATACCCAAAACTCTCTTTTAAAAAGAATTAATAATTGCACACAAAGGAAAAGGCCAGGTTTGAAGCCAGATATCCAGGGCAAGAGAGCATAAAGGCGACACTTCAAAGATATTTGTCCTAAAGGCTAAAATTAGAGGTGAATTGCGGGAAGATAGGAATTAAACCCCTCTGGTCTCATACAAATATTCTCACGTGCCTGAGTGCTCCTGGCTGCCAAGCCCTCCGCAGTTCCCTGGCACTGTGTGCCATTACACCATGCTCTTCCCAGGAGATTTATTGCCAGGTCAAGGTCTTTGCTTCCTTTCTGACAGTTCCGACGTGCACCGAACCCCACGTGTGTGTCTGTGGGGGGAACTGCTGGGACGTTTCTGAGGACTCACCCTGGGTGCAGGCATCCGTGCCAGGACCACGCAGGGACCACGGGCCCAGGGAGGGGTCAGCAGATCCATCACCCCCCTGTGTGCACAGGGACAGGGGCCCACTCCCAGAAGGGGCAATTGGCACTAATGAGCAGGGATCTATTAACGAGCTGTGTGACTGCTGCTCGAGGTCACCTGTCCCCTCCTGGCTCCTGCAGGAGCCAGCACTTGTGAGATGGTGCAGCTCAGTGTCAGCCCTGCCAGAAAACAGCCGGCTTGGTGTGGGCAGCCAAACAGCCCGGGGGTGTGTCCGTCGGCAGGAGGGAGGCAGAGATGGGAAAGCTCTGTTAGCAAAAAGGACCTAACAAAGACATGGAGGCAAACCCCTTGGGCAACAGGTCTGGAGCACCAGGAGGGGCTGAGGGAGCTGGGAAAGGGGCTCAGCCTGGAGAAAAGGAGGCTCAGGGGGGACCCTGTGGCTCTGCACAACTCCCTGACAGGAGGGGGCAGCTGGGGGGGTCGGGCTCTGCTCCCAATTAACAAGCGACAGGACAAGAGGAAACAGCCTCAAGTTGCACCAGGGCAGGTTTAGATTGGATATTAAGAAAAATTCCTTCACCAAAGGGTTGTCTAGCACTGGAACAGGCTGCCCAGGGAAGTGCTGGAATCACCATCCCTGGAAGAGTTCAAAAGCTGCGTGGCTGTGGCACTAATTAGTGGTGAGCATGGTGCTGGTTTAATGGCTGGGCTCGATGATCTCAGAGATTTTCTCCAGCCTTGCTGATTCTCTGACTCTGTGATCCTCTGTGAGGATGGAAGGAATATTGTGACAACAGGAATGAAACTAATTTTCCTGTACAGTTCAGTGGCAGCAGCAGGTGCACGTCCTGGAGCCTGATCCTCCCCTGACGTGAGTCAAGGCTCTGCCACTGTCATGGGCCGAGCTGTCCCTTGTGCCACCAGCAGAGCCTGGGGTGTCTGCTCAGCGTGTGTTCAGTGGAGCAAACCCGATGGAATCCAAAATAATGCTAATAAAGATAGTCCAGAGAAAAATTAAAACTACTGAAGAGGAGGCGTAGACATCTCCTGCTCACGTCTGCACCACCAGCTGGAGCTCCAAACATCTTGTCAAGCTGTATCTCATCAAGCTGCACCACTTCTCACACATCTAAGTGGAATGGCAGCCCTGCAGGGATTACCCCGCTGCCCAGTGAGAGGCAAAAAGGTTCTGAAAAGAGACAGAAAGTTGAAAAGAAAAAGATTTCCAGTTTCCTACTTTAATTTCCATCTCCTGATGACCTGAAGTCATCTAAGGCAGCGATGGTAAAAAAAAAAAAAAAAAAAAAGAAAAGAAAATCTGTGGCATTTTCTTAAGGGATGGATTATTTTTAGCCATGGAGATTTAAAGTTCTCTCCAAGTTCCTGAACTTTCAGAACTTTTCTTCACTAAGGAGCTTGACAGCAAAGCAGGTTCTCTTTTTTCTCTTTTTCCCAAGTTTTCAACTGATCTAATTAACATACACAAAATCTGCCTTTCTCCACAATGAAGGAAAACACATTTTTTTCAGCGAGATAAAACGCATTTTTCCAGAGGCTTCATTTCTAGGGATAACTGCTCCCCTTTCCATTTTTAGGGCTCAGCAACCGTCCACCTTCTGGTAAAGAAATGGGAAATAAATAATCGTGCCCATTTGACTTGTTATTGCTCTTGAGATTACTGGCACCAGACAGCTTTTGGACACAAAATGGGTTGTCAGTGCCCCGCTGGGCCTGGTTCTGATTGACACCAGCACCACCACACACTGCCAGAGCTTGGTGTACATGGAAATCTGGTCCTTGATGGTTGATTGAGTTCAGGTGGCTCCAGAGGGATGAATTCCCAAGTGGGATAGACATATATAGCCTTTTGAAATGGAGTTTGGGTTGGTATGGTGTTTCAGAAATGACACTGCTTTTTAATCACCTGTATTTTTGGGGTTTTAGGGGGTGTTTTGCACTGTTTTTTGAGTGAAGTTTCCCTGCTGCAGCTTGGCCCTGTTCCCCTGCTAACAGGGTGGCATCAGCTTTTCCTGTCACCCCCTGGGATGGCATGGCACCCTTCCACATGTGCAGAAACCAACCTTTTGCTCTTCCAGACTGTGGGCACTTCGTAAGAGCCTCTGCTAGGGCAGAACCCAGGGCCAGGATCTGCGGCAAAAGGCAGCAGAATAAAAACCCTACAGAGAACATGGAGAGGACACCGATGGCACTGCAGAAGGGGAGGCAGGAGAAGCCCCCTCCTGTGTTGTCTCTACACAATAACCAGAGGCTTTTGCTTTAATTTTTTTGTCTCACTAGAACTATTTTCTGTCTGTAATCTGAACCTAATCTTGGCTGCTAAATGGACTCTCTCCTTGGGCTCAAGGCTGTTCCCTGGCAGTAAATTCAGCTCATCCCACTGGAACAGGGACAAATGGATGTCATTTACAAAGCCAACTGCACCCACTCAGCACGTACACGCAGAGACAGCGCAGTGAAACCCCTGCAGGAGCCCCTCACGTGTCCCAGCCCCTGGAGATCAAACCCAAACCCTAAAACACAGGTTGACTGAACCTGAACGGGAAGAACGTAATTTTGTGTTCTTGGACTGACACAAAACATGGGCAGAAGTTTTGAATAAATGATTTGCTGTGAATTATTTACTCAGCGCTGCTCAGAACCTCAGAGGACGGGGAGGGCAGCTCAGCATTTGCACAATGAAATATTGAGTGGACTCCAGTGCTGTGTGCAGGGGAAGAAGAGTTTGTCCCAGTGCTGGGACCGATTTAGGTGGTGCATTCCTGGCAGAGCCCTGGCAGGGCTCTGGAACTTTGAGCTACGGAGCCCAGTGTTATCTGTGTCGTGTTTTTTGTGCCCCATTAAAGCTGTGGTTGCATTTCTCCTCATAGGTGGCTGCATCTCTGTCACACACAGAGTGGTCCTTTGTGCACAAGCTGGAGCAGGTAAACTCTTTCCTCAAAGGAAGCACGAGTGAGGTACAGCAAATTCAGAGTGTGAGCATGTATTATTTATCTTTTAACAATATCACAGCAAAATTTAGGGGGATTTGGCAATGATTTTGATCATTAAAAGGGCTGGACATGGGTTTGATGTGTCTATAAGGCCAATTACGGGCTTCTCTTGAGTGTCAAGACTCGGAGCATGAAGTGTAAGAAAGGCTCATTGTAACAGTTACGGTGCTTACAAAGGGAAAAGAATTTAATGCTGTGATGTTGTGCCCATGACAGAACTCCCACATGGGTGTGGTCCTGCCCACAATGGGTCTGGCTGTGGGAATGTCACAGTGGAGGCAGGGTCAGTGTGACCTCTCTCCTGGTTAGTTGCTTTCAGAGGTCAGTTCCTCTCTCCTGGTCTAAGGAAAGTCCTGCATTCAGCTCCAGGTGCAGAAAGGGGAGAAGTGAACCCCAGTATAACCTGGTGGGGTCAGTGGGAAAGGGGAGGAGGAAAAGTTCCTTTGGTTGGCTGTAGGGAAGGTATCCTGGCCAGGGAAAAGGTGACAGCTGGAATTCACTGGATGCAGTCTGGCTATAAAGGAGCTAGGAGCCTTGCTCAGTTGTCTAATGGACTTTGACATCCATGGGACAAAGTGGCTGGGAAATGAGGAGGCGATATGGACTCAAAGCCCTGAGATGGCCAGAGAGCTCAGGCCAAGGTGATCCCTGGACAAGGTGTCACCCGGTGCTGTGCTGGGAGGTGCTGATGGCTCTGGGACACTCAGGGTTCAACCTCCCTGCGGCAGGACCAGGCTGGTGGGGGACCAGACCAGGCCCTGAGGGGTGTGAGGGAACTGTGGGTGGATGTGTGTGGGTGTGGGTTCATGGGTGTCAGGATTTAAGCCCAGCCCAGCAAGTACAATGCAGACATCCACTTATACACACTCTACAAGTGGGATGGGCTGGAGGATTGGAAAGAAAGCAAAACCTGTGGGTTGAAATAAAAACAGCTTAATAATTGAAATAAAATAAAATATTATCATTATCATCATCATCATCATCCAACTGTAATGAAGAGGGAGATACAAAAGAGAGACAGGAATAAACTCCAAGAAAGGCAAGTGATGCACACACAATACAGTCACTGACCACTTGCTGACAGATGTCCAGCCTGTCCCCCAGATCAGTGACCCTGGCCAGCTCCCCCAGTTCCCATACTGGGAAGGGCACTGTGGTATCCCTTTGGCCAGTTCAGGTTGGCTGTCCTGGCCGTGCTCTGTCCCGGCTCCCTGTGCATCTGCTCGCTGGCAGAGCACGGGACACCGAACAGCCCTGGGGTGAGCCCTGCTCAGCCACAGCTACAACACTGTGAGCAACACCATCCTCACACTGAACCCAACACACGGCCCTGCACCAGATACTGGGGAGAGAATTAACTCCATCCCAGCCCAGCCCAGTGTGTGTGAGTGTGTGAGGGGTGGCTGTGCCCATGGGAGGGTGTGAATGGAGGATGGATGTGGGTGAGTGTGTGAGGTGTAGCTGTACCCACCTTGAGTGGGGTGTGTAATGTATGTGTGTGTGGGGTGTGTGTCTCACTGTGCGGGGTGTGTGTCTGTGTCTGGGGTGTGTGTCTGTGTGCGGGGTGTGTGTCTCACTGTGCGGGGTGTGTGTCGGTGTGCGGGGTGTGTGTCTGTGTCTGGGGTGTGTGTCTCCGTGCGGGGTGTGTGTC
>VWZW01002173.1:471329-594094 GCA_013397115.1 Edolisoma coerulescens
GGACGGGATGCGGAGCCGGGAGGGATGCGGGACTGGACGGGATGCGGGGCCGGACGGGATGCGGGGCCGGACGGGATGCGGGGCCGCGCTCCCCCACGGGAGTTGCCGGCAGCGCCGGGACTCGCATCCCGAGGGACGGTGCTGGATTTTGTCTGCCCTTGCCCGAAATGACAGCACGCACCGACCACCTGCACCCTCGCAGAGCAGCTTAAATGCCGATTTAAATTGTTCTTCATTCGGGCAGCCTTTGACCTGGCTGTGAGTCCTCTGGGTGACCCACGTGCCCTCAGCGTGGGAGAGGTGACAGTGGTACCGGAGGGGTGTTCTCTGCTGCGATGCTTGCAGAAGAAAAATGTCTCTTTTCGAGACCCTCTTTGAACTACCAGGCATCTCGCAGTTTATAGTGTATCAAATTCCGCAGGAAAAAAAAAAAAGGAAAGGAAAAAAGGGCTGATTTTTCAAGACTCTTCCTAAGTTCATTTGTTTACTATGGAGCCGTGACTTCAGTGGTCTCTCTGGTATAAAAACATTCTGCTTGTGTGATATTTTTGGTGGCATTGACAACAGATTTGTTAGTCATGGTTATGAATATGGTAATGTGCAAGTCTCCCATGAAATTCTCCATGCTCTAAGGTAACATGGTTGAACAGTCACGTACCAAGTCTTGCATTCTCGAGCAGCATCACTTTGAACTCACAATCTGTTTGATCACTTCTTCTTAACTTTTCCACTGTATTGTAAAAAAATATTTGATCTTTCTGCCGGTCAGATGTAAACCCTAAGTTTTGTGCCCGTTGCAGCTCCGTGCATCAAGCCAAGCTTATGTAATGCAGTGCCCTGTGCAGAATGCAAGAGGTGATCAAGGAGCACAGAATATCCCGAGTGTGAAGGGACCCACCGGGATCAAAGCTGGAAGGAAAGATTTTTGGGAAAAGGATTGTTTTTGTGGTCACGGTGCCTCTGTGTGTGTGTCCCCACGGGAGAGCTGAGGAGGGTTTTTCTGTTCTGAGGACATCCTGCCTGATCCTGGGCAAGGCTCTCAGTCTTCTTCGGTGTGGATTGCCTTCTCCTTAATTATGGCATATCCTGTGTCACTGCTTCCCAGGGCTCCGTGAAGCTGCTCAGAAGCCCTTGAAAACACTTTTCAGCCAGGCAGGTACTGTGTAAATGCAAATTACTGTATTGCTGTTTTAAAAATGCTTTTCAGAAGTTGAAGCGGTATCTTTAGGCAGTTTATTGGAACTGTAGCCAAATGCCTGTTCAGGGAGCTCCAGAGCAGCCTAAAGGCACTGGGGTTTTGACGAATACTCCCTCGTAAAGAAATCGAGTGGTGTTTCTCGAGAAAAGGCAGAAAAGCACCCCCCGTCTGGGTGCTATCAGATGTGTCACTCTTTGTTCGGTCCATGAGTATCCGCTCCCACTTTCCCTGCATGTAACCTGGCAGTAATTATCAGCTGAAGAAACGCTTCAGCCCCGGATTCTTTAAGGTGTAAGTGGTGGATGAAGGCATGAAGGTGCTTCCTCTGACCACGACACCCCCCTGGCCCTCTCTGAGCCCAGTGTGAGCCCACTGCTCTCTGTGGTGGGGCTTTGCTGTTCCACCTGGTTGTACTTTTATTCTCAGGTACAGCAGGGATCAGTGCACTGTCAGCTAGGTGCAAGTCTTCCTAGGCAAGAAGTATGCCTCAGATACTGCTACAGAGTACATTTCTAGCATTAAAAGTAAAGAAAAAGGTCGAGGTGCTGGGTTTTGGTCTTGGTTTTTTTTTTCTTGTAAAGCGGTGAAGAGAAACTAGATGGAAAAGGACTTGAGCTTGAGACTAACCTCTGATCAGTCTTAATACATCTTGCAAGTGCATAGAACATAAACAGAATTCCTTCTTTTTATTACTGGGCTTCTGAGAGAATGATTTCTGTTTTAATGTGCATCGCTTTCACTATAGTGTATTGAAATCTCATTGGTTTTGTAACATATTTTTTAAAAGGTGTTGTTACTTTCCATAACCTCTTTCTGCTTTGCTAGAATCTCTGAATAGCTTCTAGAATTGCGTTAAAGGTAACGCAAAGCTCAAAATTCTTTGATCAGCTTGCTTTCTGCAAAGATTTATTTCAGGCAACCTTAAAAAAATCCTTAGAATGTCAATTCTGAGGTCTTTTCATGTTGTGGATTTAATAGACAAGGTACTGTCAGCTGAGCTATGAGTCTTGCTAATAATATGATTACGTTGTTTTTGAGAGATGTAGTTCCAGAAAACATACCTTGGAGAAGAAAATTCACAATAGCTATGTGCAAATAATTTCTTTTTTTCCTACAACAGATGGAAGAGCGCTCAAGGGTGGCTAAAATTAGTTTGAAACAGAATAGATTATTCCTACAAGTACAGTAGTATAATTTGTGCAAAATGAGCCAAATCCTACTAATTGTTACACTGTAACTGGTGTAAATATAGAGTAATTTATTTGCCTGGATTTTCTCCTTCTTTACAAAGAAATGCAGAACACAGGGGATTACGAGGCTGTTGGATTTTGACATGTTCCTAGCAAAAGTCAGTTCCTCCTGAAACCCAGTGGCAGAATATGGCCCCCCACTCTCCTCTTGACAACAGCATAATATTCACTCCCCGAGACTCCAGTTCCAAATTTGCTGTAATATGATTGTGGGTAGAGGGTTGCTGAATGACTCAGATGAATGTAGCTCAGAGTAAACAAACATGTAAATCATTTCTGGCTAGAGACAGAGAAAGGAAAACATGAGAAGAGCAGAAAAAAAAGCCAACCTGCAGGATGAGACATTTATGAAGTCACGTTTAGCGAGGATCACCAAGTTCAGCAAAGGCTGCAACCATCAAAAACTGGGGTCTGGATTCGCCAAAGTCTTTTTATCTCTGGAAACGAGAGGCACCTGTATGGAGTGAGTGCAAGTATTGCACACAAGCAGAGTTTTGCAGTTCCTGGGGCTAGCAAAGGTGGGCAGTTTCATCTCAGCACCTGCATTTGGCACATTTCAGAGGGTGAGAGCTGGGAACCAGGTGTGCTGCCTGTCCCAGAGAGACGGGGTGCTGCCAGGGATGGATGGTAGTCTCCACAATGTCCAGTTTGGGACAAAAAAAAATAGTACAAGCTAGCAAATGATTCCTGAAAATTTCTGAACCTGAAATCCTGGAGAGCAATGTGGAGTTGGTATGAATAACTGCAGAAGGGTCCAGACCCAGCTGGTGGTTCAGATTAAGAAGCAGCAGAGCAGGTCAGTGGCTTTTAAACAGCCGTGGGTTTCTTAGCTAGACAAGCACTAAATCAGAGCAAGGCAAAGGCTGCTCTCAGTTGATTTTCCTGCCAAGGGAGATGGCCAGTGAGCACAAATCACTGCAACAGAGCTTCTTGCCAGCCAGCTCCTCTGGCATGCCCAGGCCCAGAGCAGTGAGGACTCAAGGGAGGATGGAGCTGTCCCTGTGTGAGGGAGCTGCAGTGGCTGGAAAGCTGGGCCAGGATTGTTACTCCTTTCAGCTGTCGGAGCGATTCCGCTTCAGTGTGTTTTCAGGGTAAGTTAGGTTAAGTTCCCTCTTGGGGAAGCAAGAAATGTGCTGGCATCCAGAGTTGAAATGAGGAGAGCTGGGGCTGGTCCCCTCCTGCTGCTGCATGAGGATCAGTTCCCTGGAGCTCTGCCTCCCTGCTGGATAACCTGCCTCATGTTTTGGCCACTTTTATCATCAGGGTAAAGAGGGTGCTGTGTTGCTGTGTGGAGCTCTTTAACATAAAGGTTGTGCTCTTGCTGAGATTTCCTGCCTTGGAAAGCAGTCCGTAAGTGAAGTGTGGCTGTAGGTATGGCATCCTTGCAGTGTTTTCTGTGAGGTGATGGCTGGGAAGGGGAGGAACTGGAGGGATCAGGAGTATTTCTCTGTGTATGAGTAGCAGGTAGGCTTGGGTCCTCATTTTCTCCATTTTTTATTTTCTTTAGAGCACATCAGGTTTTATTTCATGTTGGTCACAGTGGCCACGATAGGAGGCTTGACTTAGGCAGCAGGATGGTTTCTGCTAATAGGAATTATGGGTGTTTCTGTCAGCTCGTTAGACACGTATTATTATTTATTCTCAGCTCAGTCTCTGGATTCAAGCCAGGAAGCTGCTTTGTCCTTATTCCCTTCTCCCTTTTCTCCCTCTCTCTCCCTCTTCACGTGCAGTGAACATGTTCCAGTGAGAACTGAAGCAATTTCCTGGCCCCTCTCACGTGTCCTGCATCCCTTTTTGCATCCTTAGAGAGCAATCTGATTCACTGTTTGGGCAAGACTGGCTTAAGCACCTGAATAGAGTCAGATGGGTTCCCTATCATGTCTGCTAATTAAATTGTAATGCTCATTACCACAGGATACTGTGGAGGGCAAAAGCATAAGCAGGTTGAAAAACAAGAGGCGAGTTCACAACGCACAGAGAGGGGACAGGAAAGATGAAGGTCTGGGTGTAACCTCTGGCTCCCTGGACTTGCCAGATGCAGGGAGAGAGCAGAAGGGCACCCAGACTGCTGCCCATGACCACAGATGGCATCCTGGGATAGAAGAGGACCATGGATTTAATCCATTCCTGCGTTCTCCCAGCTCTGACACGCACAGCTTGTTAAAACAGCAATTCGCTTTCTGCTCAGTAAAATAGGGAGGGAAGGATAGAGCTTATGGAAAAGTGTTTATTGGGCATTTTGGTTCCAGAATGATAACCAGGGTAGAGATTTCAGCCTGCTCTCACAGGTATTAATGGATTAACATAGGAAGCTGCAAGAATTTCATTGTGTGAAGCCTTACTGACAAAAGCAGTGAGAGGATGAAGCCATTTGGGGCTCAGGGCTCTGGCTGGGACACCAAGATGAAATAATTCCTGTCTCTCATTCAGTCTTTGTGTCCTGTTCATTCTGGTTTGCATTACGAAATGGAGGTGCTGATCTCTTACTTAGCCTGGAGCTGCAGTTAATGGAAACCTCTGTGTTATGTGTATTGGGGTATTTGAAAGTTTCCAGGTGGAACGACCTCCAGGTTTATAAAATTGTCCTAATGCCCTAAAATTGTTCACAATAGGAACAAGAGGATTGCTAGGATGTCAGTGCCTTGTCACCCATTTCTCCTGTGAGGTCGAGTTGGAAGCAGGGACGTGGTCAGTGACTGAATGGACAGGGGGCTGTGAGGTGGGTCCCTGAGGAACTGCTGGGAAGGCTGATTCAAAGAGAAGCATCTGCTGCAAGAGAGGGATTGTCTAGCTGAAAAGAAGAGGTTATGTGGACAAAGGAAGTAAAATCTGATCTATGGAAGAGGGCAGGAGAGCACAGAGGATGTTTGAACAAAAAGATGCAAAGTCCCTGCAGGGGCTGTAGTGAAAATCCTTTACCCAGGTCTTTCTGTCCTGTATAATACCACCAGGGGATCCTCATCTGGGAAGAGCGGACTGAGCCTCTGAAGAATCTTTAAAAAGTTTGCTTCTGCTGCAATATCCCATTTCTTCAGCAAGAAAATAAAGACTAACTTTCCTCTCTGGAGAGTCTGCAAGGGCCATACTGGAGCTGACTGTGCCCAGTGGCTCCACAGGGGCTGCTGGAGGGAACAGGGCTGCCCAGACACAGCCCTGTGCTCCAGCAGCCTCCTGGATCCTCAGCAGGGAGAGCAGCTCCTGTGGGGTCCTGGCTGATCCCCCATGGCCAGCCTGGATGCACCAGAGGAGAGAGGGACCACGTCCCTGTTCCAGACAGACCCTGAGTCCCTCCTCTGTGCCATGGATTTAAGGGCACAAGCTGCACCCAGACCAGGGCAGGGAGATGCTCTGTAGCTGGGAAAAGGGCTCCAGGCTTCTCAGATTTAAGGTCCAAACTAAGGTGCAGACTTCTGCCTTAAAATGCACATCTTTGTTTAAGCCTGGAGCTCTGTGCTTGTGGGGTGTTAGGGCAAATGTTCTGACACTTGTCTGGGGGTTTCTGTGGATCTTGAACTGATGCCAGGTTTGGAGTGGTACCTTCCCAGCTCTCCTGACTTCTTCCCCACCCACAGGGATTGGTGCTGGTGTGCACAGGAGCTCTCTGCTGGGCTCACCCTGGGAACTGGGAGAGGTTTGCTGTGGTCCTGCAAAGCCGCGCCTGCGCACACCCGGAGCATCTTCACTTCCCCATTATCTCCTGCAGCTTTCCCTGCACCCCGTCTGTAACCTAATCAAACAGGCTGAGCAGCTGGTGAGTGGGAGCCTTGCCTGTCAAAGACAGGAGTATGAATATCAGCAGTCAACAAGCCATCACTTCAGCTACTGGCACGAAATGGAATTGGGAAGGGTAGGCACCCCTCCCAAAAATAAACCCATTGCTGTCCACAGGAGCCACATGAACCCCTGGCTGACTGAAATAGTTTGGGAAAAGAAAGGATGAAGAGTGGCTTGGCTGAAAAGAAATGCAGGATGCTGCAGTGGATGAAAGGAAGAGGTGTTTTAGAAGTCTTTTACATACAAGGGTTTCTGGACAATCTCCAGGCAAAAATAGTTCATCTGCACTGGCCATACCCCTATGGAGTGGGTCAGGGAGCACAAAGATGAGCAGATCTTTCTGGGTTGTCTTCTGATTTTGCCAAAGATTTGAATGTACTCATGAATGGTTAAAATGGGTGGTTTCGTCCTACAAAAATCTTCCAGATTCCTGGTATGTCACTTCAAGCATAACAGTCAGCAAGCTCCCAAAGTTTTTAATTATTTATGCAAAGAGGAGCATCTAGAGAATCCAAGAGCCTGGCAGTGAAATCTCTCAGCAGAGAGCTGGGGAAAGACAAGGAAAGGCTGAGATTCAGGCCACCAGCACTGGTCTTTCTGTAGGGAATAAAGATCAGATTTGTCAGAGTTATTAGCTCTGCCTGGTTCCTGCTCAGGGACATTTCCAGTCCAAGTCTGAGTTAAATTCTCAGAACTTCCAGTTCTTGCCAGGCTGAAGGGAATGGTGGCTCTAATCATCCTCTTCTGTCTCACCAGTCCTGGGACTGGCTAGGGGTTGAATTGCTGGTGAAAACTGAAGTGAGCACAGAAGCAGCAGTGGGAAATGAAAAAATTCCCACTGACTTTAGCAAGATTTAGATCTGGGCATGAAGAATAATGTTTTATTTCAGCTGTTCTCACTGTCCTCTGAAGTGATTATTTTCATTCTTTCTTAGGGCACACCAGGTGATAGCACCAAAATCCAGGGTGAAGCATTTGGGGTGCAATGAAAGAACGATGTTGCTGCCATGACCTTCCCACACATTTTGGGATTAATCTTTCTCTCCTGCAAAAATCAGCTGGAAACAAGGCTCCCTCTCCTGTGTCACTGACCTGTGCAGAGCAGGCCAGCTTGGGGCTGTTCTGTGGGTTTGCTTTTTTAGCATCAGAGCCGCTTTTTCCTGCTCCTGCATGCAGAGCTTCCCCTCAGTGACCAGAGGTGTGTGTGCGGAGCAGGGACACCTGGCTCGTGCCAGTGACCTCTTCAGCAGCATCCTTCTGTCCCTCCCAGAACGGGGGCTGACTCAGCTCAGAAGTTTGGGCAGGAGTTCAGGCTCAGCCCTTGGGAAGCACGGAGTTTCAGCTGGGTGGCTAAAAGCTGGGTGTGTTGTTTTGCACTGTGACAGGCTGAGGTGAGGGGAACTGAGGAGCTGCTCAGAGTCACAGAGGTGTGATTCCTGCAGTCCTGCTGCAGAGCCCCTCTCAGAGTCCTTTAATCTGGTTATTCTGCTTGGCTGAAGTCCTTTAACTGCCCAACTCAGAGCACTGAGGCTGTGGGAGGATCCTGTGCCTGATCGTTCCAACATTTAAACCAGGATAAGACCACAAACACCTGTCAAACCTCTGCTGTCAGATTATTGACAGCAACAACATTGTTACATGGGGTTTTTTTCTTGTTTATGGGCATTTCAGACCCTGATCCAGGTTCTACAAATGGCTCTGGTGTTCCTGGATGTTTGGCAAGACATGCTTTTGCCAGCTCGTAGATTGGTCTCTCATTTTCCGTGATGCCTGTAGGAAATTTTGGGCAGCCAAAGGATGTTTGATCCAGACACTGATGCTGGAGCCTGAGAGCCTTTTCAAATGCCCCCTGGTCATACTGGCAAGGTGAGAGCTGTTACACACATTAAGGGTGGGCTTTTCTCCCTGTCCAAGGGATCACCAGGCTTGATGGGCACAGCTGGGGCTGTAGAGAGAGCAGCCACACAGCACCAAATCCTGGTCCAGAGCACGTTCCTGTGCTTAAACATTGAAGCATTATGAAGAGAATGCAGAGTTCAAAAAAAAAAAGAAATCAAATTAGGCTTTCAGTTCTTGTTCACTTCTGGAAAATCTGAAGTATGTTAATGGCATTATTACTGTGCCCATATTGCAGCTTAAATCGGCTTTATGGATTGAGCCTCTTAGCGTGGAGTTAGGATAGATTAGCAGCATTTCCACCCATTTTACAGGCAAGGAGAGGGAAACACACCAGCACACCCGTGATCCTGCAAGATTGAGAAGTGCAAGCCAGGTTTCTGCCTTCCTTGAGGCTGTGCCACTCAAAGCTGGCACTGAGTTCAGTTTATTAGCTCGGAAGCGAACGAACAGTGTGCTGCTAAAAACGTGGATACACGAGGGGCACCATCCCGCTGTGTAGATTTTGTGATGGATGGATTCCCATTTTATTCATCTTTTATAATCTCAGCATACAGAACGTGCCTTTGTGAGTGGTAAATGGGGAATAGAGTCATAAAGAATTGAGACTTCATATATGAAAAGTGAAGAATACGGGCAGTTCTTCAGTGGAAGGGAAGTCTTTTATAGGAAAGATCATTTGTAAGTATCATGGATAACTGATGCTGCTCAAAAGTACTGGTTTGTTTCCAAATTAACCAACACATAAGTAGACCTACTCGTGCCTCATTTAAATTCATTCTTTTTTTATCTTGGTTTCGAACCAGAGGCCCAATCTAATGTTTTCCATCCAACACTCTCGTTTAATCCATATGGATCAATTATCATTATCAAGAGCTGCTACTAAAGAGAACGTCCTGCACCTGAAAAATGAGCTCTGGAAACAGCCTCCTCAGACTGCAGGATTTTCCTGTCCCAGATAGACCAGCTCAGTGCAGTGGATATGCTGGAGACACAAGGGGTGTTTGAAAACCAGGTTTTTTAGTTGGAGCATCTCCGTTTTTGTAGATGTTTGGAGCAAGACTACACTTTGCATGAGTGCTTGAATCCTGGGAACTGATGGATGCTCCAAAGTAATGGACTGTTCCTAGTGGAAACCCAGTCATCTGCTGGCATTAGACCAGCCAGGATGTGTTTGTAGCACTGCTGACAGTGCCCTTCATGTCTGGGCAGCTGGGGAGACCTTGTGGGGCAGAAAAACACAGCTCTAGTTCGAAGGAAATATTAAAACCCAGCAGCATGTGATTGTGGCAAGAGTGAATCCTGTTTGTATTTGTTACATCCTGGGAACAGGCCACGACCTGAGCATCTTCACCCTCCAGGGCAGTGTCAAAACAGTCCTTGCAGAGCCCCCTCAGTGTTTCCTGCTACCCCACACCCTATTTCTGCACACAGATATGCAAGGCACCAGGAGATGGTCCTGTTTTGGTCCATATTTGTGCTTTACTGGTTCTAAAGCTCCCCCTAAGGCTGCACACACCCAAGCCCAGCACAGCACGGGTGATGCATGGATAGAGACAAGCTCCTCATTGTTCTCTCCTCCTGTATTTGGGGTGCTGAGGAGGGGAGACAGAGCCCACAAGTGAGAGTGCCAATAGATTTAACTCAAAGCTTGGCAGAGTTTGGGGCTGAGAAGTGAAGAAGTTCAGTAGCAGCATGTGACAGACCACATTGGTGGGACATGAAACGGGCAGCAGTGCACAGAGATGCTTTGATGTGCTCCCAAAGCTCTGCAATACCTTCCCTGCTGAGCTGGAGGAGAGTTTTAATTTGGAGAGTCTAGTCAATGGCATCACAAGTGCAACGAAGCAGGAAGGAGTCCAGGATAGTGACTCCTCTTTTCAGTTTCAGCCGTGCAATTAGGAGTTCTGTCACTGGAGTCTGCAAGACAAGTGGATCTGCATAAACAGAGGGAAATTCAGAGTGCACAAAATGCATTTGAAACAATTTGGCTCTGCTCTGGCTGAAGCAAAGCGAAGGAAGAGCATAGTAAATTAACCAACACTAGAAAAGAAAATAGGAAAGGAAGTTAAAAGAATGGATTGGTCTAAGTGTTTTCTTGCTCTAAGGTGCCATATAAATATATACAGATTTAATTAGGAGAGGGTTATTTGAAATCTCAAAGCCAACTATCAGCCTCTCACTTTCTCACAATATTTTGTTACAGCCTACTGTAAAAAAGGCAGTTAATTAAAACAGATTTATTCATCCAATCAAGCAGGTGTTACAATGAGACACTGAATTCCAGGTTTCCAGAACCTGGGTATTTTTGTTCAATTTAATGGAAAGTAATAATATCATGTAGGAGGTATCTCTAACAGGCAATCATCCCTTCGTCCTGCCGTGTGTGCAGTGCCTCTGCCCTGGGCCCAGCAGGCTGCAAGCACTCCCTGAGATGTTGTCCTGCATTCCATGTGCGAGGAGGGAGGGTTTTCCCTGTGATTTCCTTGGTTGCAGGGCTGCAGGTGCTGATGTTGCTTGCTCAGGCTTCGCCGCGTGCCCTGAGGATCTGCAGCCCGATGCTGATGGAATCCACCAAGTGGAGTCACCTTGACTTCGCATTTATCAGCTTAAGCAAGTGCAAAGCTCCTGCTGCACTGCAACAGAGATGTCATTCCTGTTCTGAACCATTGTCAGGAACAGATCTGGGAGCTGCATGGCTCCGTGGCTGGTGCTGTGTCCAACACTGCCCAAACCAGAGTGGACAATCTTGGTTTTTTCCACCCAGGGAGGGATGGGGGGTGTCTCTGTGTTTCTGTGTGTTTGTTTAAGTGCTGTCACCTTTTCCAGGCTTTAAGGAGGACATTCTTGAGTTATGCTGAACACTTTGGGGCAGTTTTCCCCTCGCTGTTGTGGCATTATCTGGTGCAGCGCTGGCGTGTGTTTGTGAGCAGATCACACTGTGGGATCTTTGCCACCAGGGCAGCATCCCCGGAGCTGTCGCTGCCCCTCGTTTTCTTCTGTAGAAAGTTGAAGTCCAGAAAGAAATATGGGAAACATACGGACAGCATTTGATTTGTTTCCCACCTGAGATGTCAGCCAAGTGACATTTGTTGTCAGTCACAGTGTGGCAGTCAGGACTGTCCTGCTAAGGGGCCTCAGGAGCTCTCCTGAAATACAGGGGAATTCTTGGAGGAGTCCAGCTCCTTTCACCCAGACCCCTCACTCCTGTAGCTCCCCTGGAAGGTGATCCATGGTTTCTTGGCTCAGTCAGCAGGGGTTTGGGATTGGCAGGATGATTTGCTGAGCAGGCTTTTTGGCTTCAGAGGGCATCTCACAAGTAGGACACTCTTTGCTTTACCTGACCCAGCTCATTCAGAGTGAGTTTGAGTGCTGCTGTCATTAAAAGCACCACAGAAAACTCAAAGTACAAATAAAGGGAAACTGGGTAATAATCCTCATACAAAAAAAAAAAATCCCACCAAAACCTATTTCAAGGCACAGAATCTACCATTAGCAAAATATTTTGATTTTGCTAAGGAAAATAACTCATCCATGACTGAGCGAGGGTGGACTGTTCTAAAACACCTCAGGGATGAAATAAAATCCCGAATACCAGGAGGAAAAATAAAGACTTGAGGTAGAGAAGCATCCGCAACTTGGAATCCCTCCAAATTGCACACTGTGAATAAATGGCACTTGGAGCTTCCAGGCCTGGCCTTGGGGATGGGACAAGGACTGCAGTGGCATCCTCCCACTGCAGGAGCGTGTGGGCAAGAGACAAGCAGGACTGAGGGGGCAAATACAGCAGTGACTGGTGCAGGGTGTGCTGCACAGCAGTGGCCGGGGTCAGTCGGGTCAGCAGCAAGCAGCACCTTTCATTATTTTAAGGTTAATTACCTTTAATTTATATTTAAGGCTTGGAGCAAAAGCAGGACAGAGGGAAGAGCTGTAATCACCATGATCATATGGGTAGAGCCCACATCTAGCCCTCCTCCTCTTCATCGTGGAAATCCAGGGGAAACCAGTGGGGGGGGGAAAAAGCAAATTTGTCCATTCAAGTAACAAATTACCAACAAACACAAAATGCTTGGATTCGTCCATAGGGGATCCTTACTAAGCTGACAGGGAAAGAGTTAATTGCAGGAGACTCTGAGTATGTCTTCTAGGAGAAATTCCTCAGTGCACAGGATTGAACCGAAACATTTAAGAGCTGCACCAATTCTCTCTCCAGCTGGAACACCCCCTCTTGCAAGGAGAAGGGCTGAAAAGGAGCAGATGAGTTCCTTGCCCTGGAATCTATGGCATGAGCAGTGGCAGCAGCATCCCTGGCTCACTGTGGGGAGGAAGAAAGTCCTTGTGCTCACACAGAGCCAGAAAGGTGAACAGCTGACTTTGCAGTACCTAAAATCAGGGCATGGCTGATGTCTGTAGTTTTCCATGCTTGCCTGTGTGAGAGCTGGGGAGAAGGTGGCTGTTTGGCTCTGGTCTGCAGAGCCTGGCTGCAGGGGCTGCACAGGAGAGCACAGGAGAGCAGTGTCTGTGCTTGTCAGAGGTGCTTGCTGGTGGTAAAATCCACTCCACTGTGTTTTGATCAGAAATCAGTAAAGATGGACCTGAGCTGCAGCTCTGAGAGGAAGGATCAGACCTGGCCAAAGGTGGGTGAAGAAAGCAAATAGCAGATTTGGCACACAACTGAAAAAGAGGTCGTCACTGGCAGCAAGATCCAGCTAAGAAAACAAAATGCAAGGGCTCCTCGGAGTGCTGGAGAGGACAGGAAAGTTGGTGCTGAATCTGGCTTCCTACTGGAGAGCTGTGCTGGCAAAGGTAATGAATGAGCAGGGGGTGGAAATCTCTGAGAAACAGGCTGAAGAAGCTGAGGAAGGATAGACAGGCTGCAGGTACTGTAACACTAAACAAAAACCAGATCCCTCATGGCACCTCAAAACACAGGGCCCAGGGAACATACCCTCAGTGCATTGAGAAGAATTTGGTTTTAGTTCATCAGAGTACAAAATTAGTTTTGGCTTAGTTAGGTTTTTTTCATGCACATACTAGAGGAAACTGGCTACTAAATACAAACCCATTCCTTTAGCATAGTTACAGAAAGAGACCTGAAAAAATAGGTTTTGAGGAAACTGCGAACTTGAATACTTTTGGTGAATCCAAATTAAGTCCTGTGTGTAATTAAGCTAGCAGGGATGCAGGGTAATCCTAAAGAGTCAAAGAATTAATTTTAGATTGGTGACAGAAGCAAGACCAGACTCAGTATTTGAATCAGTCATTGCAGTCTGTCTAGGAACAGCTCGGAATTTGAGGAAAGTCCCAATTTTCCCTTGTGATGATGCATGTAACATGTCTTCCATGGATATTATTTTGCAGTAATTTTTGCTGTTCTTCCATGAAAGCTAGATTGTGGGTAATAAAATTTAATGGACAATGATCAAGAATGCTAACAGCTAATTACATGAACAAGGGAATGTGTAAAACTAACCGTAGAGCTTGAAATTATGGAGCTGTACACGGTCATTATGCCAATGCCCATTGAAAGAGTAAGGGGAAAAAAATCCCCAGGTCTTCATTTAATACGTCTGCCAGTTGCTTGTCATACAAGCTGGGTTTAGCCCTTTGCATCTGTTTGTAATCAGACACTTTATCTGCTTTTCTCTATCTGGAAAGAAGAGTGCTGACAGTGCATTGAAGAGGAGAGCTGTGCAGGGACATTTATTGAATATGGGAAGAAGCAAAAACTGAATTCTAGGAACAGAACAGGTTCCTGTCGCAGCTACCGAGAGCAGGGCCTCTGGCTGTGCTTGCTTGTAGGCACCTGTGGTGCCACACACCCTAAAACCAAAGGAGAGGAGCAAACAGCAGTGCAGGTGTGAAAAGCTGCTCGCCCAGAAAGGCAGTGGGACAGTCCCCAGCTGGCCACGTCGCTGGGATGGGACTGTCACATGGATCAAATGCTGCTGCTGAAAGTCCCAGCTTTTCCTGATGACTTTTCAACCCCAGAGAAGCTCCCAGGCACCTCAGGGATGTCACCCACTGTTTAATTTGCCACATGTGATGGGGTGTGCTTTCTAACAGAGCCTGTTCTGGTGGGAACACCGGGCCCTTCACATCACTGACATGATGAGAAGCCAAAGTGAGGGCAGAGCTGGGCACTAATCTCATTTCCCACACATTAATTCTGCTTGTTTTGCCCCGGACCTAATGATCTGTGAGGGACTGGGCTGATGTAGTTGTGCTGCTTTCCCCCAGCCCTCCTGGGAGCTGTGGAGGAGTGCAGGAAGCCTCAGGTGGTTGTGCAGGGGGATCTTAGCCTGGCACTCCTGCCTCCAGTCAGTGCTGAGAGCTGCTGCTCTGGAAATTGCCCCGGGAGGGGAGGATTACATTTGAATGCTGTGTTCGCAGCAGGAGGAGGTTCAGAGTCCAGGAGTGGGGTCAGCCTGAGCAAGCAAAAGCTGGAAAAGTAACACATGCCAGGTGAAACCGTGTCCAAGTGATGTCTGACATCTGCAGTG
This sequence comes from Edolisoma coerulescens, assembly GCA_013397115.1. NCBI lineage: Eukaryota > Metazoa > Chordata > Aves > Passeriformes > Campephagidae > Edolisoma > Edolisoma coerulescens. The sequence continues at coordinate 485,951 of VWZW01002173.1, forward strand.
GTCCCTCCAGCAGTCTGCAGAGTTACTTAAATTCTCTGCCTGTTTCTCGTGTTTCAGTGAACACCTTAATCACAGCTCACTTCTTGTACAAGTTTTATTCATGTAGGTCCTTTTAGGCAGGGCAAAATAGGTGAGGGAGTCTTCAAACATGGAAGAAAAAAAGGATAATAAGGATATTAAAAAGGAAAATAATGGGGACGGGTAACTTTCCATCTCCTCTCCTGTGTAAGGATTGGAATTGTCACCAGCAGTGATCGTGCCCCAGGATTAAACCCCTCACTGAGATGGATGGGACTGTTCAAACCCCTCTAAGCCCTTTGTTCCTTTCCAGGCTGTCTGCTAACTCCTGTAGCTGTCTAAGCATCAGATACCTGAATTTTCAGACCCTTCAGAGCCATCGAGGGTGGAAGCTTTCGGATGAAAAAGCAAGGGGAAACCAAAAGAAAATGAGGATTTGAAAGAACAGTGCCTGTCAGAAGAGACCAGCAGTGCATCATCACTGTACATCTGCTGCTCCAGTGCCTTGTTTGAGGGAAAACATCAGGAGGGAAAACATCAGTAGGGAGGTCTTACTCTCCTCTGCAGTCTTCCACAAGGAGTTCAGCTGTCAGTCAGTGGTTAAGGTGTGGAGTGGAACGAGGTTCTTTACTGCCCTGGATATTCTCCCAAAAGTTGGAAGCGTTTCCTGCTCTGCTTCCCTTAGAAAACGGGGGTGATGGTATCTCCTGTTTTTCAGGGCTCCCTAAGCAGATGTGTCAGGAGGCAGGGATTTGCAGGAGGAGGTCCCTTTGAAAATAGTGCCTGTCTGGTGATATCTCCTCTGTTTGCATTTCTGTCTGCAGCCACAGTTACGACTGTGCTTAAATAAATTTCTCTAGTGTGTAACGTATTTTCTCAGCTGATTTTAAGCTCAGCGTGGCAGCAATAGAGATGTCTTGCAGCAGAGAGCCTTCAGCAGGCCTTGGCTGTTAAGTAGGCATGTACAGAAATGCATTTCCCCTCTGCCAAAAGTGGTGTTAAATTGGTGGCTGCTTTATTGGATTGAGTCAAGGGGATCCTCTGTCGCTCCGTGGGAACAGGGGTGGATGATATCTAGCTGGAATGATTTAATGGACCTACAGAACTGCCTTCATGGAGGACACCAGCGATGTTCTGCACTGTGCTGGCTGAGTGATAACACCCTGGTAGCTTTATAAATAGCAGAGCAGGCAGTCCTTGGAGTGCGTGGGCTTGAGTCAGGGTACAAAGTGCCACTGTCACCCTGACCTGCTGCCAGAGCAGAGCACAGACACATCCCTTGCTGCAAGGATCGTGCTGGGGGTTTTTCCAGCCAGGAAAGGATTTAAAGAGAAGGAGGTACAGTGGCCTGCAGAGAAGATCTGGAATCCCCAAATGGAACAGCTCCCCAGGGAATGGTCACGGCCCCAAGCCTGACAGAGCTCAAGAAGTGTTTGGACAACGCTCTCAGGCACAGGGTGGGATTTTTGGGGTCTCTGTGCAGGGCCAGGAGTTGGACTGGATGATCCCTGTGGGTCCCTTCCAGCTCAGCATGTTCCATGACTCTGTGACTCTGTGATTTTCTGATTTTAGTACTGCCAAGTCCATGGGCTCCGAGGCCCATTTCTCCCCTCTCTGTCCCACACCTCAAATCTGCAAACTTTGACTTAAAAAGTTAGGAGATTTTTAAACCCAGAGAATTTGGGACACTTTCTGTCTGGTTTCTGCATCAATGAAGTTCACTCTGTGACTCACACTCTTTACTTCACACCCCAGAGGCTAGAAACTTTTTTTTTTCCCCCCCCCCCAGAAGAACACATTCTCATGTAATTATTGAACTCCCAAAGCTCAGGGCTGAAAATAAACCCCAGCAAGTGTGGCTAGACTCCCAGGGAAGTGACAAGCATGGCATGACTGTAATCTAGTCTAGTCGTGCAGACTGTGAGCAGCTCGGGGAGCACACAGCCCTGGGGAAAGCTGCTCTCCTGGGGTGAAACAGCTCCTTGGTAGGTTGCTGGGAGTGATGCTTCTTACACAGCCTGCTCCTTGGTGTGCTTTATCCTCGATCTTAATGCCAAAACAGTTGCTTTCAGAGTGGCTTCAGAGCCACTTTGCAGACAGTGCAGTGCTGCTCCCTTGGCAGAGATCAGTATCGTGTAAGCCATCTGTCCTGTAAGAAACAATGCTGCCTTGTCGGGGAGATGGTGAGAACGATATCCTACACGTTGTAATCTGTGATTTAGCAGCTCCACGCAGACGTTCAGGGAAGACTGGCAGCATAAAAAGCACAGCTTTTATCAGGAGTGCACGGAGAGGAAGAAACCCCGAGCAGCCAGGGACGATCTGCAGGTAGCTGTTGTTTGGGTAAATGAAGCAATTAGTCACCTTTCGTCTGTGCAGGTTCAGCGCTCACCATCCCTTTCATGCGCAGTAAATCACAATTTTGGGGCACGTCTGCCGTGATCTGACCTATGGTTTGTGCAGAAACCAGGAAAACAGGTGTGCAAAGCGATGCTCAGGGAGAGCAGAGGAGAATTTGGTGGAACTGTGGGTGCCTGAGGAGGAGAGCTCAGCTCCTGCCTTGCAGGGAGCACCCGTTGTCTCCTGCCTCATTCCTTTGCCAGAATTCTAACTCTCCTGCCTGGCAGAGGCATCTGAGGGATGCACAGAGGGCAGGAGGGGACAGAGAGAGGTCTGTGGCACCCCAGGAACTCCCAGCAGGTTCCAGACACTGCTCGTGAGGGATGGTTGGAAGGAGCAGGGCAAGGAGCCTTTACAGAGCCCTGGAGGGGAGAGATCAACACCAAGAGAGGAAAAGAAAACCTGGTGGAGACATCTGTGGGAATTACCACTTTGGGAGTGATTTTCATTTAACTGCAAGATCTTCCTCCCAGCAGAGGTCAGACAGAACAGGAGAAAGTGAGGCTGTTATCAGAAGAGACCTGAGAGGGAGGAGAAAGGAGGGACAGGACATCTCCTCAAGAGAAAAAGTGATGCCTTGGGCTGGTCTGTGAATCCAACAGTTCAGACCCCAGGGGCAAGGTATTTGTTAACTGTTTTCTTTTTAAGGTTTGCAAAACATTAATATTTTAAGTAGTTTATTCTTCATTAGCATAATTAAGAACACATAAGTCTAAACTCGGTGAAAACAGAATTAACAAATTAGCAGGTGCAGGAATTTGGAAGCAAGAGGTTTGGGAAAACAGAGCTTGCAAATGTCGGCATTAAGTAGAGCAGGGAAATCGTGCCAAGCCTTATTTATGGATTTGTGCATTTCCTTTGCATAGGCCCACTCCTGCAGCCAAAAGAATGCAGCTCAATTTAAACATGAACCCCCTGCAGTTATTCTGTAGCTGAGCCTGGAGCCCAGAGCATACAAAATAAAATTCTGCTGAAGAGAAACTGATGAGCCTCACCTCGGATGTCTCTTGAAAGCCAAGGTGTCGTGAATCAACACTTAACTGAGCAGGGGAGCAAACTGCAAAATTAAATCCAGAAGAAAACAGGAGAAAATTTTGGAATAGTGTCTTGGTGAAAGGAAATACAAAAAGAAAAAAGCAGTGACATTAAGGTATTCTGCAGACAAGGGCCTGAGGGGAGAAAAAAGGCATCCCATGCCCACATGAGAAGTTCCCCTTAGGAAGATCAAGAACTGATTTCCAAGATAATGTCCTGCAGATTCTTCAGTGTGTGACAGAGTAGCCCTGTGGGATATTTAAAATAAGGGTTTTTCCTGGTAATATGGGACATTTCTAGTTTTTATCATCACTTTCATGGGATAAAACCACTGCACTCCAGATTGCTCTGGCACTGAGCTTGTCTCAACAGGCACCAAGGATCTGTCACACCTATTAAGAGACAGGTATATAATACATATGTGTCTCTGTATTTATGGGGTGTCCTGCCAGGGTATCACTTGCTGTCACAAGGATGAAACAAATAACTTCTGTGTGGCTGCAGATTTCCAGCCCATACAACATGAGGAAGAATGCTGTCTGTCCTTTTAAAAGGACTTTTAGATCTGTGGCTCAGAAGATCAGGGTGTTATTATTGCTGGTAGCCAAAGGGCACAATGTAAGTATGGCAAAGATTAAGAAATAACATGGTTACTCCCACAGATCTCTGACCCAAATCTCTGACTTTATTGGAATGATGTGGAGGTTGAATAAGCAAGTTTTATGCTGCAGTTATTATTCAGGAACCTTTTAGGGCATTAATGGAAGCAAAAACCTGATTCTATGCATTCCTTCACTCAGAAGCAGTCTAACAGAGTTACTCCTCTCCCAAGCTGCTTTATGTCTGTGCAGCATTTTTGGTGTCTTTTGGATTTGCCTGCTTAGTACTCCTGAGAACAACATTTTTCCACTTAAAATGAATATTTTTTTTACTGCCTGCAGCCTTTCTGTGGGTCTTCAAAAACTGTCCAGTCTGCAGTTCTAGACTCTTTCCTGAGCTATCTTAATGAACTAGGATTTGGCTTTGCTTCTTTATTTTATCTGCAGACCATTCTGTTTGTTGTCACTGTCAGGAGGAGCTCCCTCCCACTTTCTCTCGATGAAGATTTCTCTTTTCTGGATGGCATTTCCACCTCCCCATAAACCACCCTGCTCTGCTGGCCAGCCGGGGCAGTTGTTTTGTCCAGGGGCTGTCTCAGCAGAAGTGGCAGTGAAGGATGTGATGGCCAGGGCTGGCTCGTGCAGAACCACGACTGAGACAAACTGCGACTGCCCTGCAATCTGTAATGCTCCGTCTCCATCATTCTGAAATACATTCAGAGAGACCTTTTGCTTGTGGAAATGTTTCTCTTTCTCAGCTCCACAACCATCTGGGTGGCTCAGACTGCGGGATTTGGGGGTGAGGTGTGCCTGAGCCAGGCAGCATCCAACGTGATGAGGAAGCTGCATGGGAAGGGGACTGTGAGCTGCGTTGTCTGGAGCTGGTGAAGGAGATGTAATCTCCCCACACTGAGATGTGCTGTACTCAAATCAGTCACCTGCTCTAAGTGCTTCAGATATTTGGATTTTTCAGATTTTTCTTCCTCTGTCTGGAAGCTCCTGAAAACATCTTTTTTTTCTCCCGTGAAGGTTTTAGAAAGGGGAGATGTCTGGGAGTTTGTTCCCTTTTCACAGAGCGCAGGCACACCGTGGCTGCCAGCACCAGCACCCTCATGGGAGCAGGGTGGCTGCTCCTTGCCCACCCAGTGCTCTCTGTTTGGTCCCATTTGCTCAGACAACTGTGAAATTCCAGTGGTGTGCTTGCTCCCCGTGGGGCACAGACTCCTTGTCTTCCTGTCCCCAGTGTTCTACAGATGCAATGAATTTAGCTTTTAATCCCTCAGTTTTTTGAGGGATTGCAGTTTAACTCAGGGAAAGATAATTCATGGGTCTTGCACAACCTAACCCTAACCCTAACTCTTTTTCATACCCAAAAGGTGCTGCAGGTGAACACAGTATTGTCTAAAATAGCCCTGGTTTTGCAACTGGGAAACATTCATTTGAGAGTTGAGCACATGAGTTTGCCTCTTCCTTCCAAGAATCTCCAGTCAGGTTTGAATGACAGAATTAGGAATAAACCCAAAATGGAGCCAGAGGTAGAGTTCCTGCAGCACAGTAACCCTGGAGGCTCAGAGCAGGGGCTGCAGGTGATGGATGCTGTGTGTGCTGGGTCTGTTTTTACACAGGTGCCAATGAAAACAGCCCAGCAGAGCTTGTTCAGAAATGGGAACTGATAACCACTGATAAATCCACTCATTGCTAGATGAGGAAAAGAGCCTAAGCTGTCGCTGTTGGTAGTTCAGAGCTTGCTGCCACTGCCTTTTCCTCTCCCTGGCCACTGTGCCATCATCCTGTCTTCCCTCCTAACTGGGTGGTTCACTTGCACTTCCAGGCTGAGGCAGGTCTGACAGTCCACACAGCTCTCCCCAAGATGATGCTCCCAGATTATCTTGCTGATTGAAGAAGTGATGAGCCAGAGTGGGAACAGGCAAAAAAAAAGAAAAATCTCTTGTTCGATAGCTACAGCAGCCAGAGATTACAAGCAGCAGGCACAGAAGCAGTGGACACAGAGCCTGGAGATGATAATGATGCCATGCTACATTAGTGCTGCATTAGCAGATAAGACAACAGGGCAGCGTGCTTGACAGTATTTCTCAGTTCAGTTGACATCTCTCATTTGTGGAAAATGAATCCATAGCCCATCTCAAACAAGTAGGGGACAGAGCAATGACGTCAGACAGCCAAAATGAGCTTTCTGTTCTGCCTGCATTTGCAAAGATAGGTACCATGAATACATTCCAGGGCTTTTTTTATTTTTTTAATCTCCTCACAATGGTGCATTTTTATTTATTACCACCTGCGTGATGGCTGTATGGAAAGAAGTGGGAGAACTGCAGACTGTAAATACTTTATTATAATAGTAGCTAAAAGGATGTTCTGCAGCCATTCCATCACCAGGAAGTAATTTTAATGATTTTAGTAGCCCAGACTGCTTTCTGTTGAGGTAACACTGAATTATTCCATGGCTGGGTCAGTACTTCCCCCTCCCACTGTCTCCCAAAGAGGAGCTTTGCATTTGGCTCTGTACCAGAGGCTTTTTCTGTCATCCTTCCCGAAGCTGTGTCTTGCTTTGCAGGTCCTGCTTCCTTCCCCCAGGTGCGGGGATAACTCCTCTGGCTGTGCTGCAGGGAAATCTGGTTTGCAGCTGGTTTTTATGGCAGAGCTGCTCTCCCCGTTCCCAGCCCAGCGTGGCCGAGGAGCTGGGTTGAAATTTTAGCATCGTTAACACCCCATCAATGCCGTGTGAAACCTGCGCTGGGGAAGGTCCACTGCTCTCCATCCCTGGGGTGCATCAAAAGCACGCAGAGCCTGTCCCTGCACATGCAGGAAGCTCTGCTGTGGGGAGAGGAGACTTGAAGGAGTCCTAAGCATTTGAGGCTTGTGATCAGGCCTGGCTGGCTGCAGCCCGAATTCTCTGTCCATGAATTAAGCTCTGCCCGGCAGAGGAGATGTAGAGGAGAACATCCTGTTGCAAAGGGAGCTTGCTCATCTTTGAGCAGAACGAGCCAGGTGAATCCTCAGTGCTTTGCAAGAGGAAACAAAGCTGAAGCTTCCAGCAAGGAGCTTATATTTTATAGAGATATATATCTAAAAAAGCACATACACACATATAAAAATACGTGTATATCTCCCCATATGCAGTCGGTCGTGACTCATCAATTGATTATGCAGCGGAAGAGACTTCTACCAAAGAGTTGTCCTTTCCAAATCAAACATATCTATCTTTGATAATTGTCACCCTCCCCAGGAAGTTAAGAATTGCAGCTGGGACTTGAGTCAAATTGTGACATTTTGCGTTACTGGCAACGAATTTTCTTCTGGCGTCTGTAACCTTTGCAATCTGAAGTTTTGAGGTTGTCTTCCTTTCCAAACACTTCCTGGGTTAGAAGGTTCTGCGCTGTCCCCCAGGGAATTTATGTGTTCTTAACTAGGCCTGGAGCAATGATGAGTGAAAAACATTTTATAGGGAATTCTTCTCTGCGTCTTGTAAGGACATAGCTCCTCTGTGAATCATGGACCACTGCAGCCCTGCATTTTTATCACATATGCTATTAGTGCTCTTCCTTTCTCCCATGTTGGGCAGTGAAAGTAGATTACTCACCCCCAATTTTATTAGCTGTCGGTTTCTCATTTTTGTGTTGTACTGTGGCCCTGCAAGTTTTGGACAGCACTTATTCCAGTCAGTGACATATCTTACATAACTTACGAGCTGGATATAAACTTTCTGACATCATGGGGCTTTAGCTAAAGGGAATTTACACAGCCGTAGACACCAGAAGGTCACTGCAATTTTATAATTTTAAAATACGTCTGCGGTCATACATTTATTCAGTTGTGCATTTAAAGGCATCAGGGAAAAAATTCTGCTTCTGGTGGTGAGTGTGGTGCAGAGACATCATGAGAAGCAGTGAGACTTAGGGTTATAATCTGGTTGCCACTGAACTCCATGGAAAAAGCAATTTTCTGGAACAAGAGGGTATCTTTGCAGAAGGAAGGGAATTGCAGAACGTTACAAACTCGGCTTTATTTCCTCCTACTGTGCTCAGCCAGGCATTGTTAGTAAATAAGATCTAGAGCACTTAAAAGAAGGATCCAATCACAAATTCAATTGGTCCATTAACTACATGTAATATTATTTACCTAAGTGGCCCTTCTGGACTATTTCATAGCTCAGGTTTATAATCTTTTTTAAAAAGATCAATAGTACTGAGCAGGCAGTGTGTGAGCACGATGGAAGTCAGGCCATTTTCGCAGTTATGGGCCGTGATTCCCAGACCTGGAGTCCAGATTAGAATTGCAAAATGAGGAAAATGCTCCCCCCCTGAAACACTAAAAAGAAGAAACAGCCTTGGCAGGAAGGATGGGGGGAAGCAGTGAGGCGAGATGTGTTGCAAGGGATCAGTTCTTTGATGGGGCTGATACACCTGGAAAATGGAGGTGGCTTTTCCAGCCCATAAACCCTCCTCAGGCCTGAGAGAGAAGGTGTAGTGGCATTTAAACCACACACAGAGCTTTGCCAACGTATTGGTGGGAGGGAACACCCGTCATGATGCTGATCAAAGCAGATAAAGTCCAGGAAGGTCCTGTTTTGTAATGGGCCTGGTGATACCTGGCTGTAACCTGGCTCTGGCTCCCCTCCCTTTCAGTTTCACTCATCCCATTTCATCCCAGTTGTTCTGGCTCCCCTGAGGTAGGGGCACGTGGGAGTGTGTGGTGTCTGTAAAGTGGGAGCTGAGGGATGGCTCAACTCCTAACAGACCCTAAAAAATTCTCGTAGTGACAGCTCATGGAATTTTCAGTGGCAAAAGGCTAGAAAATTTCCTTCCCCAAACCAGACCAGCTGCTTTTCAGGGGATAAAACTCTTGATTTCTTGTGCCAGGCACCACAGAAGTGGTGTCAGGCTGAAAGGGCTTGGAGATTTGGACTAATAGTTCATGGAGAAGGGCATCTCTGCTGGAGAGAGGTGATAAGAGTCCAAGCTGAGTGCTAAGTCCTCCTGCCTGCATCTTGAGTAGTTTGTTCTGTTTCTCTTGGTATGGTTCTCTTGTTTCTCTCCACCTGTCCGTGGTGCAGGTATCAGCACTGCATTAGCCACTCACTGGATATTGTCTGAGGCATCTGCAGTCAGGCATAGGCTGGAAAGAATTTTCCTTGCCCCAAATACTAACTCAAGTAGCAGAAGATGCCTCTCTGTGAAGAGAATTCTTATGGAAAACACGTGTTTTCAGGCTCTCTGCTCCGATTCCAAAATTTTAGTGCGACTGCATTTCTATTTTTGCTACCTTTCAGGGATGTCATTGCTGCTTCTCTCTAGGCAGCACCTGTGCATTGCCCTCCCCTTCTCTTACCTGGATTTAATTGATGTTTTTGTAATTTTTTAACTGTTGAGCAGGAGACAGGACCAGTCTGGGAAACACAAGTGTTCTAGGGCCTACCAGCATTGGCTGCTTCACCAAGAGATGCTGCCCCTGGGAGACTGGTGGTGCTGAGAGGTGACAGCTCGAGCAGGGATCTTGTGCTCGTTCATTCCATCCACAGGTTTGACTGATGCTCTGTTAGACAATTTTGGAAGAGAAAGGCATCAGTTTTAGAAGGTCCATGTGTAATTGTGCTGGATCTCTGGCTGTGGGGCAGCTCAATAGATAAAGGTTTTGCTGAAATCTTCCGTGAACTCCAGGCAGACATTTTTATTTATTTATTTATTTTTAATCCTGCATGCTGTTATTTCCAAACCCAGTCAGCAGCATGTGTTTGTCAGGCTATGCAGGTGTTGGCATGAGAAGAATTCAGGAAGATCATTAATTTTGTGAGTCTTTCCTGTTTGGTTTTATTGAAGCTTCTTATGTGCTTGAGGTGTTAACATTATTGGCTTTCTTTGGACTGGGGGTGTACTGGGAAATGAGATCTCACTGAGGAGTTAAGATATCTAAAGCTTTCTTTTCTTTCTACAAAACTGTTGGGAAGGAAAGGGATCCAACGCTGGCATGATGTTTCATAAGGTGACATTTGTTATAACTCATTGCAAATGTTACTCACCATCTACAAAACGTCCAATTAAACTAAAGAGCAGTGAAAAATATCCAATTCCACTTTAGCAGCTGCACTTGTTGCCAGAATCCCTCAGGTTTTTTTGGAGCCAACAGATTTCCCCCAGGAGACCTTTACACGGTGACTGCTGTCCTCTGGCGTCAGTCCCACTGGTTGGTGTTCCCTGCTCCCATCAGCCAGACTGTCACACAAGGACAAAATTTCCCTTCCCATTTGGGTTTATCCTTACTTTTCCAAAGTTCTCTTTGGTCCTTGGTTGTTACCAGACCTGTGCTGCATCCTTTTTTCTCCTGTCAGTGTTTCAGTGGGAATTAGCTGGATCCCAGAGGGATAACCTTTTCAGAAACAAAATTTGAAAATGACCTGTGATCCTTGGTCCTTTTCAAAATCAGAGTAGTTGGTTCTATGTGTAGTTTATTGAAACTTGAAGCTTCTGAGTCACTGAGATTGTTCCTTAGTTCTAAAAGCTTTAGTGGAATCATATTCCCATAGAAAATAAACCAACATGTTTGTGGTTTCTATTCAGATTATGGGTCCTTTTGCCTCCAGTGCTTTTGTGTGTTTGTCTTGGGGTTGAAACACTGGATTCTGTGGTTCTGCCTGTGCAGAGAGACACATGTGAGCAATGTGGCAGCATCTCTGGGTATGTAACAAACACAAACTTCTCTCGCACTTGGAGCAGAGCGGGCTCCTGAGCAAGCACATTCCCCGAGGTGCCAAACTGGCTGGTGCAGATCCCTGGCTCCCCAGGAAGTTTGCAGATGCAGCTTTGCTGTCTGCTACAGCCACCCACTGCTGTGCAGTGTCAGCTGGGCTGGAGCTCAGATCCACCCACTCTGGAGAGGCAGAAATGCAGCCGGGCTCTGCTCTGGGGTGGTACCTGCAGGATGCTGGGTCTGCTCTGCAGCCACCACAGCCTGCTCCTCATCATCCTTTATCAGCACCTCCTTTTCCCCCTGGATGGGGCACTAAAATGGACCAGAACTCTGGCTGATTTGCTTCAGGAACCCGTTGAGCTTTGGGCAAGGAGATGGAATAAGTCACCCAATTAATTTTAGCTGCTGGTGGCCCCTGGTGCTGACCTGGTGTCGTTTGTCAATGCCAACCAAAGCCTGGTTCCTTTTTTTTCCTTACCTGTGAATACCCAGCCCATGTTTCCTATGACTCCCGTCACCTGCTGGGATCTTTGAGGCATGGGAAGGAACCCCAGTCCATCCCATTTGCTGCACTTGTTCCAGGGCAGGATTTACTTCTCATTTTCCTAGGCCACAAAACAACATCACTGCCTTTGGAGAGCAAGGGTGGGGGCTTTCGACATCAGCCTGTCTTTAGGTCCTATTTATAAATGAGGAGAGTGAGAAAATATGTTTAAAAACATGCAAGCTTTAAAAATAAAACCGTGACCCAGTCAAAGAGTAAACATTAAGGAAAAATAAAAGGCTGTTTTAAGAGACGGAAGCAGAGAAGAAGCAGTAAAAATGTTCAAAATGAATCTATTACTGTAAAGAGGAGAGTGTAAATCAGCAGCTCCCATCACTGACAGTTCAGAGATGCTGAGGACCTGGCTTAGCAGTGGAAAAGGAGGAAATAAAAAGAACTTTGAGTGGGAAATAAAGGAAAGATGGGAAATCCACCTATTTGCATGTGATAGATTACCCACGAACATCAAGATCACGCTTCTGACCAGACAAAAGACATCAATGGCATAGTGTTTGAGCAAGATAAAAAATTACACTGAGTGTCTGTCATTGCGAGCACCTCTCCTGGGCAGTGGTGTCACCTTTATGCTTTCAGGTAGCCCTTTGAGGTGGGGTTGCTCAGGGGGTGTTGAGAATACAACATCTTAAAAAAGGGATGGGGAGCTTTCCCCGTGGTGGCCCTTCAGAAGTTTGTCCCCTGTGAGGCTGTGTTGTCACTGATGCGTGGTTCTCCTCCCTCACAGGTTGCCTGGTCACTATGAACAATGGCCCAGCTATACTACAAAAAGGTCAACTTCTCCCCGTACCGAGACCGGATCCCACTGCAGATCGTGCGAGCGGAGGCAGAGCTCTCGTCGGAAGAGAAGGCCTACCTCAGCGCTGTGGAGAAGGGGGACTATGCCAGCGTGAAACATGCCTTGCAGGAGGCAGAGATCTACTACAACATCAACATCAACTGCATGGATCCTCTCGGTCGCAGTGCCCTTCTAATAGCCATAGAGAACGAGAACCTGGAGATCATGGAGCTGCTGCTGAGCCACAGCGTCTACGTGGGGGATGCTCTGCTCTACGCCATACGGAAGGAGGTGGTGGGAGCTGTGGAGCTGCTGCTGAATTACAGGAAGCCCAGTGGTGAAAAACAGGTTGGTTGAGTGTTCCCGTTCAGTTTTGAGCCTTTATGCTGCCTTAGGAAAGTGCTGCTGCTCAGACCAAAGTCCTTGATGTAGCTCCAGGGCTTTAAATGCCCAGAGCAGACCTGGGCAGTCCTGTGTGGATGGTAATTCTCCAGCCTGAGCAAATATGTTCTGCCTGACTTAAACTCTCAGTTTTTTCACTTTCACTCGGTGTTCTTTCCAGCCCCACAGTGTTGGCGGACACACTGATTTATGGGCTGATTTATAGACCAGCACTTTCTAAAGGAATTTGTGGCTCTCTGAAATTATATTACAATCTGTAAATATGAACTATTGCCATGCCGTTGTGCTGATATTAAGTGGAATTGCTTTTCATAAGTAAATCCTGAAAGCACACAAGCTTATTTGTAACTGCAAGCAAGCAAGCAGTCTGCTGGGCTTCAGTCCTTTGCCGTAGTGCAGACAGATCATCTTGGTCCTCCTCTCCAGAGAGCTCCAGGGCAGAAATGCTGAGGCAGGACATAACTTACAGCAGTGAGCAGCTAGGACTTGTAGGAAGGATCCTTAGCTGCAAAGCCATCCCTAGGTTACATAAGGATCTTTGTGGAAAAACCAGCGAGTCTGAATCCTGTCACTTCAAGTGTCACATACAGCACTACCCCAATTGGCTTTTTCTGATTTTCTTCTTCTCATTTGTAAGCCCTACTGCCAATAATGAGAAGAATTTATATACATTGCTGACCACTGATAATTTTTGCATATTCACTGCTTAGAAAGGAACATCCAAAACTTGGATAATCCTTATGTATCAAACTTCCTTTTGAAGAGAACACATCCCTCTGCGTGTGAAGGATTAATACCAGTCAATCACAGAAGAAAATGTTTTCAATGCTTAGGCCCCTTAGTACATGGGTTTTCAACAGTAATTTTATGTGGCCAAAGCAAACAACAAGGATGAACCCTGACAGAATTCAAGAGTGCTCAGCTTATTATTTAGAAATGGCAGCATTGTGCATGCTGTAGCAATGTGACTCTAATATGTGGTTTAAAAACTAGAGAGATAAAAGAGAGAAACTCCTCTATCTGACCTAAAAATTGAAATGTTAGCACTGAATTTTAGTCTGACAAAATGTAGGTAGCAAAATACAGACCATCCGTGAAGAATGAGCCACTTTTTCCTTGGTCTTCTAGAAATTTGAGCTGCATCCTGCAGCTCAACAGGACAGAAGGAAGAATGGCTTTTTTCAGCAGCATAAGGAATTGCCACTGATTATTGCAGGTCAATGACAAGTTTCTCCTGAAATGTCATGGAAAGCAAGTGATGGGACGCATGTGGATTTCTGTAACATCCCTTGAATACCAAAACTTGTGTCCACTCAAATCCACAGCCCTGCTGGCTTAACTGGACAGAGACAGAGGTCTGTGAAATGAGGTTGCAGCTGAAATTCAGCTCCAGTGTCTCTAGTTCAGTGATCCATTTCATAGTAGGCCTGTTCCATTTTTCGCAATCTCTGTGCCAGCTCTCCTTCTGTAGCTAGAATTGTATCTGCCGCAGGGTTTACAACTTGGAGGAGAGCACGTGTGGGGGAGAAGAGATGCAGTGCCAGTTTCAGCTTTATTTACAAGGTTTGTTACAAGACCAGATTTCGTCAGTGTATTTTAAACTAGCACTGGCTTGGTGCAGGATTCTGTGAACAAACTGGGATTAACTTCCCTGGCTGGGGTTCAGGCTCTTGTGTAGACTGCAGGAAGTGTTTGCTGGTAGAGGGCTGCAGGACTGGACTTCCCTTTCACTGACTGCTCATGCAGTGATGGTGGTGAAGATTTATTTCACGTGTAGTGACAGGACAAGTTGGGCCAAAGTTGGTTTTAAGTTTGTCAAATCACAAAGCTGTTGTTACAGGAGGGATTTCCAAACACAAGCTCCTGATGCTGATTCCATGGCAGTATCAATATATATTCATTAATTATCCTTCCTGGACCCTTTCTCAGAAAGTCCTTTGGGAACCCCACACCTAATTGCTTTCACAAAAAGCACCCGATAAAGCAGATTAGCACAGCTTTGTCCTCATCAGCTACTTAGATGTTCTAAAACATGTAGAAACCCTGCTTTTTTGTTCGAGTAGTGACAAAAAAATCGTGCCTCATAGGAAGGTTTCTGTCTGGCTGTGAAATTTGTAAGATGCTATCACTGCACTTCTTCTATATTAGGTTTAGTATAATCTATTAATTAGATGTGCAGAGGGTTCAGTTTGCCTAAACAAGCCAGTGTGGGGACAGCTTCTTGGCTCGTGCGTGGAGCCTGTTTGCCATCAGGGACTGGCTGTCTCTCCTGCACTCTGGGCAGAGGTGCAGGAGCAGCATCCTGATTGCTCTGTGGTAAATGTTCATCCACCTGAGCCTGGGAGAACCTGCTGGTTCCATTTTCCTGCTGCCTGCCCCTGAGCAGGTTGTTGTTATTTGCCTCTCTCCCAAAGCCTGGTGTCTCTGGCTGCCGGGCGTGGAGAGCTGTTCCTATTTGCGTCTGCTCACGTCAGCTCAGTTAATTGTTGTCTTTGCATCTCAAAAGCAGCCCAGTAGCATCATCCAGCATAATCCATTTCATGGGTGTGTGTCTCCAGCCTTATCACCGTACCACAATCCTGAGAGCCACTGTCACAGGCTGCCTGATTCCAGCCTCTTGTGGAGTTACAGTGGCTGAATCTAGTTAGGAAAAGGGACACCCAAAACAGGGTAGAAAACCTTGGCCCCTTGCAGACTGGACCTGCAAAAGCAGGTTCAGGTTCACTCACCAGCCACAGAGTCTCCAAGAGCTCCATACCCGGCTCTGAGAGCTGCCCGAGGGGAAGAGCTCTGCTTTTCCACCTGTACGATGACCTTTTCAGGGAGCAGAAGGTAAAAACCTTTCAAATATAAGTGGTGACCTTTGCTGTGCTCCTTATGTAAGAGAATCAGGGTCTCAGTGATGATGTAAGGGCCAGGGGGAAGTGGATGAAGGGGCTGGGCGGCACAGAGGCTGGGATCCTGTTATTAAGTGGATTTTTATGAGTCATTATTCTGCAAACCTTCGCTAGACCGCTGTTTAAGCGCCATTTAGTGCGAATGCCGTGACAATGGCAGGGGTAAGTCATAGCCAGTAACTATAACAACCCGCTGCTCCCGCACTGCAGCCTGGCTTGGGAGAGGAGCAAAACTGCTCTGTTTACATGTGCAGCCTGTGAGAGCTGGGAGCAGGAGCCACCTTGCTCCAGAGCTGCTGCAGAGCGCACGAGAGATCAGTGTTCTCATCACTGATGTGCTCGAGTTGATGTGTTTCTTTTTAGGTTTATCTCCAAGCGAGGTTTGAGGGCTATTTTAAGACCTTAGCATTTCTCCTCACATCCGTGCTGCCCGGTGCAGACAACTCAGGGCCGTGGTTCCGTGTGCTGCGCCATGAGGCTGCTGGTGAAGCTGGGGACAAGGCTTCACCAGTTACAGGCAGGGCAATGGCTGAGAAACTTAACAGCTGTTCTGAAAGATACTCCTGGCTATGGGAGATTTTGGGGTCAGTGAGAGAATCATCCTGGTGCAACCATGGGAAGGGCGTAGAGGTGTCCTGAGGTGCTTCACTCCCAGCAGAGAGTAAAGCCCAGGCTTGAAACAGCCTCTTCAGTAACCAGAGCTCTTCTAATTCTGTGATTTTTACAGGTTAACTTGCTATTTCCAAGTGTTACATAATTTACTCTAATTACCCATCCAAGCTTTTTATAAACCATAGTTCACTTTGACCAGTCACACAGCTGGTCACTCAAACCATAGCATAGCTTGTTTTTTCCCCAACACATTTGGAAATCAAGCAACCTATTCATGAATATTAAGAGGAACAACAAAACAAACCAATATTCGTGGAACCTGGAGGGTGTGCAAGTGTCGCTTTTCCTGCAGAGATTTGTAGTCAGCCAACATGTATTTCCCAGGAAATAAAAGTGAGCCTAATCTGGTGCTGTCATAGTTATTGTTTGATTTTCTGGGCAGTGCAGAGGCTGATGTTGTACTGCACAGTGGCAGAGGAGTAATACAGGTGTGCTTGGCATGGCAATCCATCCTCAGTGGTGAGTGTCATGTTATTTAAATAAGACAACAAACCACTGAATAACCATCAGAAAGAGGAGGGATAGGTTTGAAATAGCAAAAATCAGCACCTGCAGATGCAGTATCGACCTCAGCCCAGGCTTAGTGAACCAGGTGGCTCTTCTCTTTGGGGGTAGAAATGTTAAAATGCAAAGTTGTCTGTGCATGGGACAGGTCCAGTACATGCAATGGCAAAACAAGGCAGTAGGCACACAGCAAAAACAGAGATCTGGCTGGGGTCCTATGGGGTTGAAATTAACAGGCAACTTGAAATTATTATTTTTTTTCTTCATTCAGAACTACCATAGGAGCAAGGGAATGTACATCTGAAACCTGTTGAATGAATTCTCCTTTCCTGTAAAATTTTCTGTCTCTCAACCTGTTTGATCTTTGAGTTTTGCTGGATTTTTTTTCTAAAAGTGCTATCAGACGTTGTTTTTACTATACAAACATCAATACAGTGGGTTATGTTTTCAGCCAGGCTGGAGACTGCACCTCACCTTCGCCAGCAAAGAGCAAGAAATTCACGTCTGAAAACTCCCACTTTCCCCCCATATTTGATTCACCCTCAATTTACCAGTAATAGCTGTATTTCCAGACACTTGGAAACCTGTTGAAATCAGTACAGATTTTCCAGATGAGGTGTTCAGGGGCACATTTTTTCGAGCTGCTTGGCCGCGTTGTGTGGAGTGGCGTGGCAGCAGCAGCCCCCTGAAGGTGCGTCACAGCCCTCCGATCTCTCTGCTTCTCTGCCCCCTGCCAGGGCTGTGCTTGCAGCACACCAGACACGGTCTGTGCTGCCTGCTGAGCCCTCCTTCCTTCTTTAACGAGCTCTGATCTGAATTACTCCACGTTCATAAGCACCTTCACGGTGGCTGTTTTCTTCACAACAATCGGAGCTGGCATCAGCTGTTTGCATAGGGAGGGTACGAGCATCTCTCTGGTCTCTGCCAAACTTAGCAATTTGCTCGTGGCAGATGGCTCCAAATTAAGCTGGTTCACAGATGGGACTACAAATGCAATTCCTCAATAATGAGGATGAAAAGAAAAGGGATCTTAGGATTTATGGCTGCGATTTGGTTTGTTTTCGATGGTCCAAAGGCCTTCTGAAGCAACGGGATCCATGTGTATTCCAAAAGAAGGAGCTTTACAGGTACAGCCTCTGGAAGAGTGAGGTTGTGGAGAGGAAACTGCAGAGAATAAAAGGCAAGTTTTCAGTCTTAGTTGCTAATCATCAGATTGGTAGAGGATTCCTGTACTGGATAGTATGAGTGAACCTAAAATTTGACCTCAAAAATCCTCTTTTAGGTGAGCTGATGAGTGAAAATCCACCTTAATCTTTGTTCAGATCCCATAGATCAACAGCCTAGAGACAGCCTTTTGTGAAACAGAAAATATAGGTTGCATTAAACAAATCATTTTATTCTTGCCCAAATCCAGACAGTTTCTTGAGACAACGTGGTTTAGCTTAATTTTCCTACTCACACAGGGTTCTTGTCCTGTGTGCAGAAACCAGTGCAAAGTTTAGCTCTTAACCACTGACAGCCCTTGATTTTCAACCTGCTGATACTTTTATGAGATTTTAAGCTCATTGCCAGCCCTGTGCTACCACTGATGGGACTGCTTAAGTCAAAAGAAACAGTTCAGTTCTCAAAAATGTCACGACATAAAATCTAGATTCTGCAGGCAATTGGAAAGAGGAGAGTTTTAGGAGCAGGCATCTGTATCAAGGAATTCTGTGGCAGTTCTGAATTGTGGCTGTGGAGCACTGTAACACAGAGGGGAACAGGCTGATGGGTGGCACTCAAGCCAGGCATTTCCATGTTAATAGGAGGGGTCCAAAGTGAAAAGGAAAGGCTGAACCTGGTTGGAAGCACTCCTGAGCAGGAGCAGGTTCTGCAGAACAGAAGCAGTTGAGAAAAATACGGCCACAAGTTCTCAGCATGGAAATATTTGAAAGGCACAATAAGGAAGAAAGATCATGTCTGAAAACAGAGAAGCAGCTTCAAAGCCTAATGGCTCCATTAGCACCCAAGCTTTTCATTATTTTTATTGATGCAGTAATAATTCACAGTTATAGTTAACATGCCTTTGACACTGGCGGCTGCCTTCAAAATGAATTCCATCTAATTAAACTAAACAACAGAGAAATCAAAGATCACTTCAGCTAATGATTACAATGAACTGTGAAATTCTTTCCTCCCTCCCCATTGCCTCGGTCCCCAAGTAATCTTAAATCTAGGTGAAGAAGAACTTGGGTAAAAACATCTCCTGGACCCAGTGAGCAGCATCAAGGTTAAGGCAGTGACAGATACCAGATTTCTGACAGTGGCAATAAGGCACTGGCTCCTTCTCCTGGGTCAACATAAAGTTATTAATATTATAAAGTCTGTTATTATTTCCTAGGATGCTGGTGGGGGTCAAGCCAAGAACTGCATCACAGCATGCACAAACATGCCATGCTTGTAATTTAACATACAGAAAGGTGGGAAATCGGGAATTATCCAAGATGCTTCCCAGAGAATTGTCTTTACTGATCTGTAGGAGTGTTCTTAGCACTTGCCTGCTCTGGGCACACTGTCCAGTGTATTCTCAGTCAGATGTGGTAGGTTCTCAGGATTCAGCTGGGTGGATGAATTATTGTAGGGGAGGAAAAAATCCCATTTGTGCTGCTACACAAGTAAACTTCTGGGCTCTCTGTAGATCTGTTAATTAAGGAGTTTAGTTTCAAAAAACCAATATTATCTACCCAGCATCCACGATTGTGCCTACTGCACCCACCTCCCTTTGCTCCTAAGCCCCAGTTACAGCATCCCCTGACATCACCCAACATGTTTGCCTCTGGTCTGTGTGAGTCCCCAAACCCAGAAGTCTGACATGGCTGTTTAGATTCCCTGACACAGATTTGTGGGAGACTCCTCCTGGTGCTGTAGCTATAACACATTTTCTCCAAGGCAAGTTTCTCTCTGTGAGGGAAGTGAATGTTACAAATTACAGGCTCCTCCAAAACAAAGCTCTGGGATCTATAAAGATCTGTGAAGAACCGCAGGGCAGCTTAGCAGGAGTCCCTTAGCCCTTACCTGGCTGTTGAACAGAGCTGTGCTGGGCTGGCAAAGTTACATTTTTGGCTTGTTTATCCCTGTAGGAGCAGTATTTTGCTGTCCCATGGCAAAAAACTTCCTGGTGGGGCAGCATTTTGGTGGCAGTGGTGGTGGGATATCAAAAAGGCACGGACAGGGAGCAATATTGCTTGTCTCTGAACTGCTGCAGCAAGGGAACGCTGTGACCCGAGGTCTTTGCTCTGTCATTGCCTTGGGAGGGTGTTGGAAAACTGCTGGAGAGGCTCAGGGCCATGTGAATCGTTGCTACTTAATTCATGGCAGAGAGGGAGGGCTGGTGTGCTCCAAGTGCTCCTCAGGCAGGAGGTGATGAGGCAGTGCCAGGCTCTGCAGCATCAGGGGCACATCATTACCTGGAGGCTTTTGACTTCCTGGCACTGGGAATGGCAGAGGAAGTCACTGCCTGAGTGGGAATAAAGGAAGTTCACAGCCACACAGGTTTTTTTTCTCTGCCACCCGTCTAGGTTGTCATTCCTTTGCTGTTGCAAACTCTGGGGTCTTTTCAGAAGCCACGGTGTCTTCTTGGTAAAACAACAGTGCCAAAAGCACAGCTTAGTACTCCGAATGGGGAATAATGAACCTGCTGGTTTGCGAGCACCAGGATGTGTTTTGTGCACCACCAGGCAGCGCTGGGCTGGCGCCAGATGCAGTAACTCACTCCTCTCTCCAACACTCTCTCGTGATCCAATCTGATTTCGGTTTTTTTCCTAAAGGAATGTGATTGAATATGAACACGGTCCAAGGAAAAAGCCCTCCCTTTTCAAGCCCTGTTAGCAGCGTATTACCTCACCTAGACTTAATGAAACATCTCTCATCCGCACAAGGTGATAAATTACAGGAAGAAGGGATGTTTTATGTACAAAGATGATATAAAAGGCTGTAGATAGCATGATTATTAACCTATATTAGCACATCTTGTCCTTGTTACCACTAAGAATAGGTAATACAGAGCCCGAGAAAAATGAATCAAAAAGATGGACAACTCTCCCTCCCAGAATAAAGCCTGAAAAATATTAGAAAAATAGTAACCATAATAAAATAAAGATTACCTTGAAGACAGAGCCTGCAGATTTCCAGATAACCATGGGCTGTCTTTGTTTCAGTTGTGTTATCCATAAAATGAAAAAATATCTAAGATGCAGCAACGTTCCGAGGTCCTTGGAGTAGTTAAGAAATTTAAAGGACTGGATTAAGCAAGCTCTTTAATAAAATTAATTTCCAACCTTAAAAACAGCATTAAAAATGAGGAATAAACCCTAATAACTTTTACTCAAAACAGCTGCTCCTATTGCAAAGTAACTCTTAAAATGGGAATGAAGAAAGGTGAAAAAACCCAAACAAACAGCATTTTATGTTTCCAAATGGGAAAACCCCAATCATCAGGAATATGTGAACTAGTCTCTCTATCCAATCTTGAGGAGAGAATTCAGTTCACTCCCACGTCAGCAGTTCTGGACTTAAACCTGTGCTGGTGTCACAGTCTCAGGAAACAGCTCCAGCAAGCAGCCAGGGGATCTCTGCCTTTTGGGAATATCCATAATACTGCATTTTTATACCCATAACATGCTGGGAACCAGGTCCCCATGTCACTTAGGCCACTTCAGCAACTTCATTGTTTTCTGGGTGTGTAACAGTCCTGAACTTTTGTGCCACGTTTGTTTCCACTGGAGAAGTGTCCCCATCCAGCCAGCCCCAGACTGTGCAGGTGTGTGATGGAGCCAAGGTTCCCTGGGTGTGGCTGAGGTGATAACATCACATAAGATGTGATAAGCTGGGACTCCAACGGGCTTGTAAAACATTCCTGCACAGAGGAGAGGGCATAGCCAGGAGAGGCTGCAGTTCCTCGTGGCACAACGAAATTCCTCTAAACAGGGGTAGGCACTCACTAGCCCATCTCCCTGCTGGATTCAGGGGCTCTGAACTGCAGCAGGGCACGGGAATTCAGGGCAAAGTGAGCTCAGGCTGCACTCCAGCTCAGTACAAGAGGTTCAAACATGAGGTAACTCCTTGACAGCATCCCTCTGTGATGGGCAGAATCAGCCACAGCGATGCACTCTTTCTTCATTTCATCATCAAGTGCCTCATCTCATCTCCTCCACAGGCACGGGGGGGAGAGGGCTCAGGGGAGAGAGACACAGAGAGGGCTCTGGCTGCAGGAACTTGCCACGGGCCACTGAAATGCGTATTTGCAAAACCCTTCCTTTTAATCCCCAGCAGAAGTTATTATGTAGCTTCAGCCACAAACGGTGACATCTTTTGACAATCTTTCTGGCTGCGCTGCCTTTCCTGAACACATGGCTGAACACAAGCTCTGATGCACTTCTGCCACTGTCAAGTGCACTCGGTTTCAGTTTAGCTCTGAGAACTGATCCCCTGGGCCTACCTCCGTTTTTAAACACACGGATAAGAAGCCAAATTAAAACTGGAAGAATCTAGAGCAGATCTATCCGTATTTTACTTTTGCTTACTGGTTGTAGAGAAGGATATTTGGTTATACGGATAGCACAGCTTTACCTTTTCACATTCTTTCAGCAGTAATGTATTAGATTGTTAATTGATTAACAATTATTTGCAGTTCTATGATTCTATAGCATGCTCTTTTTTATTCAAAGATACCTATTTTAGTGTTAATGTGCACCATGTGGTAACCTTGTATCAGCATTTGGCTTGCCACAAGGCACTAAAAGGTACTAATTTTCTCTGTTTTGCAGTATCAGTCTGAGGGGCAGAGGTTTTATTTGGCTTTACAGGCACATTTGTAAGTCACTGAGGAGATTTTAGACCAGAAAGAGCCTTTTCTTCAGCTGGATATTTTGGGACTGCTGTATTGGAATCAGTGGAACACTTCAGTAACAGCAGAGCTTGCCCATAAGTACATCTACAACAACGTGTGCCTTATGCCAGGGCTTGTTCATAACCAGTATAAAAGCCCTTAAACTACTTTACTTTTAGATAGCACTTTGTGTTGTTCATTATATTTCATTAACCAAATTACATCATTTCAGTCAATGAATTGCTCTTGAGAGAACAGCACAAACTCCCTATTAATATAAACACTGGCATCACTGATACCAGACGTCTCTCAAGGCATCTCTGGTTAAGGTCCTGAGCTAGTGAAACCCACAGCGCTGTATCACCTAAAATAAATGCTGGAATTTATACAGCCATGTGCCATTTTCCCTGGGTCCCACATAAGGTTCCTTCCAGTGCCTAAAGGGAGCTCACAAGAAAGCTGGAGAGGGACTTTCCATAAGGGCATGTGGTGATGGGATGAGGGAGAATGGCCTTGAGCTGAAGGAGAGCAGGGTTAGGTGGGATATTGGGAAGGAATTCTTCCCCGTGAGGGTGGGGAGGCCCTGGCACGGGGTGCCCAGAGAAGCTGTGGCTGCCCCTGGATCCCTGGGAGTGCCCAAGGCCAGGCTGGACAGGGCTTGGAGCACCCTGGGGTAGTGGAAGGTGTCCCTGCCCATGGGAGGGGGTCGGAACTGGATGGGCTTTAAGGTCCCTTCCAACCCAACCCATTCAGTGATTCCATGAGAAGGGAACAAAGGCCCATGGGGTTCTGTCAATGAAGGAGTTTATTTGTGGGTTCAGGCAAGGAGCAGGACTCAGCTGGCTGTGCCAGTCACCAGAAGTGTATTTCTCAAGACACATTTTCCTGTTGCTGGTCCCAGCCTGGCAGCAGCACTGACTCTGCCCCTCCTGCTCTACTTATAGAGCTGCAGCCAGAGGTACCACAGGACTGTGATTCTGAACAAAATCCCTGCTAAAGCTCCTTCTGACCACTGAGCCCAAACTGATGTAGTACAAAATCATCTTTATAGAATGACAGGAACCAGCCGTGCCTGTGGCCACACCTGTGGATGGCACATGTGTTCCCTCGTGGGGCTGCTTGCAGAAAACAAACTAGAAACAGGAAATCCTTGATCAATAAACTGCCCAAGCTTCCATTTCTGTAAGTGTTTTATTTGTAGCTTTCCAGTGAGGCTTGCACAAGTTTGTGTTGGCAATAGAAAAGCCTTCTGTAACACACAGCTGAGTCAAAAAGTCACACAAGCTGAAAACAATGCAGATTAATGCATTTACAGTTTATCATGGTTATACTTGCAATTTATTGCATGGATCCAGGGGAGGTGATAGTTTATGAAATGGAGATGGCTTGAAAGCAGGGCAGTTCCACCTGTAACAGGTAAAAGCACTCTGAGTTATTTTCAGACAAAACATTATTATCCATAAAAGGCAAAGGGTGCATTTCCATTAGGCTGTTTGGTTGAGGAGAATGTTTTTGAGCTGAATCTCCTTAGTTTTCACATTTATTGCATCCTGGTTCACATTGCTGAGCACTCTTGGAGCACTTGAGGTGTGTTGTTTTTACACAATGCTAAACCAGAGGAGCTGCTCCAGGGACAGATACCAAACTATATTAAATTCAAAGTAAAATTTATAAAAGACAACAAGGCCACCAGATCTTCAGTGCCAGCGTTTTTATTTTTTCTTTCTCTGTGGTTTAATTCCTCTTACACTGTGCTCACAACTAACAGCAGAGATTCCTGCTCTCTTTCTATCCAGAGCTCCTTTCCAACCATGCACTATTTTGCTGGAAAACTTATTTTTCCATTCAGAGAAATGGAAAGAGAGAGCTTAGCTGTACTGAACAGCGCTTTTATGTGAGCTAATCCTTCTCTTTTAATGAATTAAGCTTGTTTCTTCACTCTCCTTTTCAAAGAAAGGGGATTTTTCACTCGCTGCAGCATCCTTCAGAGCAGCAGTGGCACAGGGGTAAGCAGGCCACGTTTTGAGGATTAAATCTAGGCAGATGATAACAGGAATTCAGTCACTTGTTGTTAGTGGTAGCGTTAATTTCTCAAATGAAAAGAACCAAGGTGAAATGCAGACAAGGTGTTTGCTGCTGTGCAAGCAGTGACAGTCAGGTTCTGAAGGACTCAGGTTAACAGCTGGTGTCAGGTGATGAGGTTAATGGAAAAGAGTCTTGTTTTTCAGGTCACTTAATGAAAATAACCTTGGAAGAGCTTAGCAGAGCCCTTGGGGTAGAATAAATTATTCCTCTTCTGCTTCCATCACTGCAGGTTCACCCAAGACACAGGAGAAGCTGATCTAAACATGAACTCAGCTGGGCAGAGCAGCACAGGAGGAGCATCAGCGCTGTGGGAATCTCTGCTGCCCCTCCAGTGAGAGCACACAGCCCTTGAGCAAAGGCTTTGAGGAGCCACAGCTTTAAAACAGGCAGTTTAGGATGCAGGTTATCAAAAACCACTGTGTGACAAGACAACAGAAATGCTTATCACAAGACAGGCAATTTTGGGCCAATTCATGGCCTTTGGGTCAGGCAGACACAGAAAAGAGGCCGCAGCAGCCCCTGGTCACACTGTCCCCCTTCTGTGCTTTGCTGGTTTGCTTTGCTGCTCAGAAATAGCTCCAGCTGCTGTGATGGGAGGCCTTGCACTGATCTGCTCCCCGAGAGCCTCTGTGTCTCTGCACCACCCTTTCCCTCTTCATCCCTTAATTAAAAGTGCTGCCCAGGAAAACACACCTTCCCCACCACTGCTCGAGTCCTCCTGAGGCAGTGCTCTGTTCTGGGGGTGAGGGCTTGTGATATGAGCCAGAATAAGGGATGAGAGATCACTTCATTCGATCCCAAACCTTGGGAAAGCCATTTTGAGTGCCCTAGATCCAGATTTAGAAAGCCTCTGGAGCAGACAGGATTAGCACTGTCCCCACCTGTAACATCACTACCTTCTCCTCGAGTGCCCATTTCACATTCCGAGCAACATGAATACCTCATCTGTGTAAAGCTGAAAATGCTTTTTTTTACAGCCCTGGGTACAATAACTTCCATACAGAAAAACAAGATTAAACTTGACAGTAATAGAAGTGATAGAGGAGGGAAAGCGTTCTTCCTTTGAGGCACAGGCTCTGAGTACAGCAGCCAGGCACTGATTGAAAAAGGACAGGAAGAAAGATAAATGCAGTTATATTCAAGCATCAGGTTTTTAAAAAAAAAGAGCTTCTAAGAAAGAGAAAAAAAGAAAAACCCACACCTTTCTCTTGACATTTAACAAACTACCTAAACGAGCTAAGCAAAGGGAAAGGAAGAGAGTGCAAGACCTTACACAGAGAGCTGCTTTCAGCCATTTGTTACTGGATATCTTAAAATACATTTATCCAACCTTGCTAAGAGACACCAAGGCCTCCACGACCCACAGCAAATCCTCAGGACTGTTTTCTCTCCCTCCTGCATCTGTGGGGACCAGCCTGCAGAGCAAAGCCTCTCCACACCCGTGTGTCTGCAGGTTGCCAGGGATTTAACTCCTCATGTGGCGCATCCAGGGGAGCAGATTTATTCCCCAAAATGCCTGCAGCCACCCAGCGAGCCCTGCTCCCGTAACTGACCCTGCACCTCGGTGTGGCAACCACCTTTGGGAGCGTTGTGTCCCATGAACACTCCCTGTCACGCTGTTCTGTGTAAGGATTTATTGATCAGCTTTGGCTCTTTGCTGCTCTAGGGGCTCTTAACTCCCAGGGAACTGAGATTCTGTGGCTGGAGGTCTCATCCACCAGCCTTAGGTGTATCCTACAGAAGGATTTCTTACCTCAAGCTCCTTCATCACTGCTTTGCTTTTGCATTTAGGCAGCCTGTTGCTGTTGTACCAGGAACGGCGAGAAACGACACAGATTCCAGTCTAAGGAGAAAAGGAATTGTTTATTAATTTACAAACTGGTTTTATATCTTAGTTGGCTTGAATGGCACAAGGCCATTGGTCCCTGACCATCCAGCTCCTTAGAATGATTGGTTACAACACCCATTTCAAAATATTTCTCTGGTTAGTATCATGACAATACTTCATAACAATCTTATACCTGCAAGATAAAGGGATTAGTTCCCAGAAACTTCTAACTGTTTTCAGCCAGTGTCTGTGAGAAAGCAAAGACTTTCTCACAGACAGAGGCAGAAAGCTGGAAAGTCTCTCTGCAACCCAGGTTTCAGCATCCACAGCAGCCTGAGGAACGTTCCCTGCCCTTAGGACCCTTTGGTGACAGCTTCTCCAAGACACCTTTGATATTTGGAAAGGGAAGCAGCCCCACTGTTCCCCCAACCCAGCCATGCCCCCCGGAGCAGCAGCAGGATGTGCCAGGGCAGGAGTGGTGGGCTCGGGGAGAGCAGAGTGTTTGAGTAGTGATTAACACACAACAAAGAGAGCTGCCTGCCTGCAAATGGAAACACACTGGGTGCTTGGGATGTAAGAGCATTCCCATCTAATTTTGCACTCTGCATATAGTAATAAGACACAACAGGGTGTGCATTAAGCTCATCTTTTGAGAAGTGCAGCAGTAGCTGAATAATGCACACCCTGGAGTGGCTTATTTGTAGTGGACTATGGCTCATTAATTTTACATTTAATTTTTTTCAAATCTGTTTTAAAAAAACCCCACAAGTCTATTCTGAGGGCAGTTATGTAATGGATCCTTACACTGAAAAATATTTTCAAATAAAAGCAGTAGGCAAAAGTGAAGAAGACTTTTGCCCAACTGCAGGCCAGGGTTTGGTGTGTGCAGGACCTGCTATGAGCAGGTTCTTGGCCTGCTGAGGCAGATACATGGTGCAAATAATGGTAGTTATGGAACTCTATTCAGTGTTTACTCTTTTCTAGATTTTTCTTTCTTTTTCTGTAATTATCTAGGATTTTTTTCTTCATTTTTTCTCCCCTTTCCTTTTTTTTCCATTTGGTGTATGAGCCAATACCCATTTCAGACCAGATGTGTGTATAAAGCATTTGAATGGGGATGGGACTGACTTTTACACCAGACTGGGAATGAGTGGTCAGGAGGCAGATTGGCAGGATTTGGGGGGAAAATGGTTTTGCCAGAATAGCAGTGTGTGGATAAGCCTGCCTACAACAGGGTGTTATAAAAACCCTGTTTTGTTATGACATCACTCCAGAGGTATGAAGGAGGGACTTCTGAATCCTGCTGCTCCACGTGTGCCTTCATCCCCTTGTGGTTTATCCCTTCTTGCAGGTTCCAACCTTGATGATGGACACGCAGTTTTCGGAGTTCACCCCGGACATCACCCCGATCATGCTGGCGGCTCACACCAACAACTACGAGATCATCAAACTGCTTGTCCAAAGGCGGGTGACGATCCCACGCCCACACCAGATCAGGTGCAACTGTGTGGAATGTGTCTCCAGCTCGGAGGTGGACAGCCTGAGGCATTCCAGGTCGAGGCTGAACATCTACAAAGCCTTAGCCAGCCCTTCGTTGATTGCCTTATCGAGCGAGGATCCCATCCTGACCGCATTCCGGCTGGGCTGGGAGCTGAAGGAGCTGAGCAAGGTGGAAAATGAGTTCAAGGCTGAGTATGAAGAGCTCTCACAGCAGTGCAAGCGCTTTGCTAAGGACCTTTTGGATCAAGCACGGAGTTCCCGGGAGCTGGAGATCATTCTCAATCACAGGGATGATCAAAGCGAAGAGCTGGATCCCCAGAAATGTCACGATTTGGCAAAGCTAAAGGTAGCAATAAAGTATCACCAGAAAGAGGTAAGAGTTGCCTACATGTGAAAGTATTGGGTAAAATAATTCATTTCTCGAGTTGCTATGGGTTTGCTCAGTGCTGCTGGCTCTCAGGTGGGATTTTTGATGTGCCCATGGGTTAGTCACAAACCAGGAGGCTCAGGGCACCTTGGTGAGAGCGTGAATCTGATGACAATTGAGGGCAACAGGACTGGGACTTGCCGCAGTGGGTTGTGGCTTCTACAGCACCAATAATTTCTGTCTCAAAGCTCCTTGAATCCCATCTCATTGTACCCCATCCCCCTGCAAAGAACAGCTTTCAGGCATTTCCAGGTCTGCTAGCTCCGAAAGCTTTTCCCAGTGGCTGCTTTTGTACAGGAACCCAGAGCTAGAAGGGATGCCTGGCTCCTGAAGGCTGACTCGCTGGATTCCTCATGGAGTGCAGGAAATAATACAGCACACAATTAACTTCCTGCAGCCACCAAGCACTTCCACGCACCCATTCAGCACTAACTCGAAAGGGCCAGGGAAGTGACAGCAGCTAAAGAGAGTAGGAGAGGTTGGGAGCACTCCCAGAGTCCCAGGTCTCCGAGTTACCAGCAGTTTTGTGAAAATACTCATGTGGTGCAAATATTTCTTCACACCCGTGACATATCTTGATCCTCGGTCCTTGACCGGTCTCTTGTTTTAGGAACTGAGAAGCAATTCCCAGAAATTCCAACTCCTGCCCATAATTCCAGAGAGGGAAGCCATCCTTCAGCTAAAGGGCACAGAGCCTTTCAGAAGCCCTGCAAATCCACAGATTTATAAGTTGATTCAATAAAGGCCACGAACCCCAGGGGAATGCTGACAACAGTTTCATTAGTTGGCTCTGGATTTCCTTTCTCTTTCTAAACCCAGACAGAATGTAGGAGATGATATATTGCTGTTGGCCAGCGATGTTCCAGGTTATCTGAAGGAGGAATTTAGTTGCTTGGTTGAGGAACTGAATTTCAATGTGTATCACGTTCTTCTGTGCCTGGAGGGTCACCTGAGTGGCAGAAGATCCTGTCACATTCCTCCTTTCACTCTCTTCCCCACACCCAGCAGTGACCCAGCATGGTGTGATCCATTCCACCTCCCTGAAGGGCTGTGTCATCCGAGGCACAAACAGCCAAGAGGTGAAAGATGCAGATTTCCTTTCATCCCTTTGGGCTGTTGTGCCTCCCCAGTGCCAGCCCCTCGATGCAATGAGCTGGAGCCAAAGTCTCAAACTTCCTGGGATCCTGCTCTTCCTGGGCTGCTCTAGAAGCGAGGCTCACTGGTGTCATGTCAGGTTGTGTTGTTTGCTCTGTGGCGGGGTTAGGTAACACCGCGAGTGCTTTAGGGACACGGACACGTAGTGAAGAGTTACTCTGGAGAAGGGCAACGCAGGTAATCAGGTCAATGTTCATTGAATCTGAGAGGGAGCAGAGATTCTGCTGCTGGTTTTGCACTGGCCTGGCAGGACCACAAGCTCCAGGTTACCCCAGCACTGCTGCGTGCAGATCACTGCTGGTCCCACTGTGTCGCTGGTGACATCCAGGTGCAGATCTGTGGCTGCTCTTATCTTGTGTTCACTCTCAGAAGCTGCAAGTCTGAAGCAGCTCGCTGTGTTTGAAATGTGGCTCTGAACAGTCCTGAAGCTCTTTTATTTTAAAATTTTTAATCGTTGCCTGCTTTCTTGACAGTTTTTATCTTTTTTTTTTTTTTAGGCGTATTTGATTGAATTCCAAACATATGGACAAATTCCATGTTTTGTGACATATCCATGACAGTTCCAGCCTAAAAATGATAGCAAATATGCTCTGTGTTGCCAGCTAAAGTCAGTGCTGTTTTCACGTGGAATACTGGTGGGCAGGATGAATGAGGTTGGGAAACCAGCTCCTGAACTCTATCATCCCACCTGGTTATTCACAAAAACCCTGAAGCATCCTGCAGTGCAGCTGGGGTTTTCTTATCATGATAATTAGGCCATCTTATCATGGTAATTAGCACAACACAAAACATCAAGCAAGATACAAACATCCTTGCCAGCTCCTGAAAAAACGAGTAGGAACATTTGCCAGGTAGACGCTGAGAAATGTTTTTTAATCCTGACTGAAGAGTATCAGACTGAGAGGATTTTTGTGGGGACAGGAAGGAAAATAGAAGCGCATTTGGTTTTCATGAAAGACAGTTCTGCAGAGAAAAACAGCAGACTTTTAAAAGTAGATCATCTTGTTCTGCTGAAGCTTTTTATGTCTTAATGTTAAATTGGATTGGGTTGGATGGAGAAGCTTTTTACATCTGAACGTTGACAAAGATAAAAGTCAAATCTCCGAAGAGGAGAATCCAAAGTGGACTTTGGTTATTTTCTGGGGTGTCAGTTGTTACTGCAGTTGTTAGTTCTGTATATCCAGCACCAAGAATGTGTAATTTCACATTGATTTCAGACAAATTTCCTGAAGCTTTTTTCTTTTTGAGTGAAATAAACCTGAAATTTTCCCCCAAAATAATGAAATTATTCCATTTCAGCTTAATCAGGCAGATAAGGTCAACTTCAAGATTCTTTTCAGGGAAGCTGTTAAGAGGAAATGGGTGAAGAGATTGTGGAATTTGTCTTTACAGAGGCTAGAAAAATCTCCCATTCTGTTTTTTTTTTTTCAAAAAATCCCCCTTGGGAGGTACAAGTTTTGATTACTCCCAAACATGACACGTGTTAAGTATGTTATAAACTGAGAAATGTGTTGCTCATGAGGAAGAAGACGGTTCTTCTTTGGAGGAGGGCCAGAACAATGGAGAATAAATTTGTTGCTTTTCCTGTTTGTTTTTAATAAGCCCGTAAATCCTAGAAGGTAAATTACTGTTTACACAGAAGGGGAAAAAAAAAATCAATTACACAGGAAAGATTAAAATGTGCCCTAAGGTAGCTTTGTAGTATATTTTATGGAAGTAAATGGTAAAAACATGCTGTGCAATGTTGTCAGGCTCCCTCTCCCTTCTCATCTGAAGTGTGGAGTGGTTGTGTCCTCAGTTTCAACTTTCTCTAGAAGATGAGAAGGACTTAATAACTGTGATCCCTGTTTGCATGGCAGTCACAAAATCTGAGGAAAAAAATGAAGACAGCACTAGTACACTGTGGAACGTGATGAGTTAGACCCAGCACGGACACATCAGTTCTCTCAGTCCTCTGTTAAAGAAATTATTTTCCAAGGATCACAGTAATTAAGGTCTAAGAGACCAGCAGGCTTTTCATAAATGCTCTGTAGTATGTGGCATTTGTCTTCATATTATTACTTTTCAAGTTCTTTTTATTCATGACTAATTTTGGAAGGAGAAAGGGTGCTGAGGGCCTAATAGGAAAAGGCACAGCTCAGCTGTTGAGGAGCAGTGTTCACTGTGCTCTCCCAGCACCAAATTAGCTCTGCATTTGCTAATTTGTTTGCATTTCCAAGAAAAGATGGGGAAAAGTCATCTCTTAGGATCTTGCCAGTCTCGTAAAGCACAGTTGTGTGTACAGGGTATATGGCTGGGTTAGGGAATCAGAGCAGGGGCAGCATGCACAGAGAATTTTTATGTCCTTTAAGGTTTTTTTTTGCTTTTGCCAATAATGTAAAACAACCACAGTGTAGCAGTGAATCAGGTCTAAAAGGGCAGATTTCTCCTTGTATTTAACATTCTGCTGAGCCACAAGCACAGCAATACACATCCAGCTTATTCCTGCTTTCCTGCTCTCCATCACAGGTCATTCACATCTCCAAAATGAAGTGGAACATCACAGTAGTGGGGGTTTTAATGCGTTTTTCTGGTGCTGGCAAAGAGCTGTGCAGGTTTAGTTTATGTGTCTGTAAGAAGTCTACACAATGCAAGGCACTTGGAAAAACCCCATTATTTTATCTATGACTCTGTTGCTTAGCACTTCCACAGAATTAGATCAAAGGAGTGCTCAGAGAAATTCCCTCTCAGAAACCCTTAACCTCTGCCTCTCTTCCTCACCGTGCTCTAATCAAACGGCAGGAAAGGACAGAAGCAGAATTGTTTGCTTTTCTAATTTAAAAACAGTGCTCTTTGCCGTTTTCCTCTTCAGGATGAAGCTTCAACAGTTTCAGTCTTTTTTTTTTTTTTTTTNTTTTTTCCAGGACATTTACATAGACAAGCACCTCCTGAGATGCAGTTCTGGAGTTGAATGAATAATCATTCCTGCCATGCCGCATATTTTTCCGCTGTGTCTTGACTCTTGTCAACTGTGTGGCTGCAGTCAGAAGCACAGCATCCCTCTCCAGGGAGTACACGTAAACCTGGGAAATTTCTAAGGGCACTTCACTTAGTGTATAAAAAGAGCTTATAGAAATATCAGGGATGCATGAAAAATGAAGTGCGAGGTCTGTGGAAATCAAAGCTCGTCGCCTGCGCCTTGTTTACCCGTTTTGAAAGCCATTCAGGTATCTTGATGGATGGCCACAGATCTTTCTTTGCTCGCAGGCAAAGCTAAGTTATTCTCCTGTGGGTTTGTCTGCTTTCTTGCCATACTGCCTGGAGGAATAATGATACAGGGCTGAATATTTGTATTGTGCTCTTTAAAGGCACAATGAAAAGTCTTGCTTGAGCCTGCACAGCTTGGAAGAGTAATAAAGAGGCTTTTACCTCCAGATTTCTTGAAGGAAATCAGCAGGTCGTGAAAAGGTCTTTATTAGGACTAGGTGAGGGAAGCAGAGCTGCTCCTTGTGGAAGCTTTCCTTGGTTTCTAGGGATCTGGAACATCCACATTTCTTAGTGTGTTCCGTGGTGAGGATGGCGTGGTCTGTCCTGCGCCACAAACCTGAACGTAGGTTTAGGGATTTCAAAAGCACTGAGTGTCCAAATGTGACCTTCCCTTTTCCAGCAGCCATCCTTTCATTTGTTCCTTGTTGTCTGCAGCAATGTTCCCATCTGGTGTGTGAGCAGTGGCCTGTGCTAAATGAAGCTGTTTCCTCTCAAACTCCATCCCAGCAGCAGTTGACCACCTTAGAAAATCTTCCGTGAGCGTGGCACTAACTGAGCTGTTATCAGCAGCCTCAGAGGCAGGAATTCGGGGTGGCAGGTGGGGAGATCTGTCTGTACTGGCACCCTTAAAAGAGGCATCCCTGCTGATCACTGGTGGTGCATGACTCAGAGCCCTCCTCTACGGGCTTGTGCGGTTGCCAGATCTATTTGTTCAGTTTGGGAAATTGTCACGGAAATTTAACCTGTGCAGCTGCATCATCGTGTTACAAAAATTAGGACAAGTGGCACTTAAATCTTAACTCCTCTCCAAACTTGGAAGAAGAATATTCAGAGGGCTGACGGTTCACCGGTTTGATGGAGTGGACTGCAATGTTTATTTGAGGGAACAGCATTATTTGGTACAGCGTTCACGTAACGCCGGAATGTTCTCACTTGATGAAGGTTAGCCACATATTGCAGCTGTCACGGAACAGAACTGCACAACACTGTCTTTTGACAGCAAAATCATCTCTGACTAATCTTGTCATGCACAGATTTGAAAAAGCACCCTAAGACTGGTATGTAGGTCAAGGACAAGGACTTGGATTGCGTTGTGGTGATGTGTAGCGGGCAGAAAATGCCAGGATCATTCTTTAAGTCGTTTTTGGTGCCTTGTGCCTCTTACTTAATGATCTCCTGGACAAAAATGGGATATGTGTTGAAAGCTAAAGAGGTTGCCACTGTTTTAACAGCATTCAAGGATGATTTAGTGAGTTTTTACAGTTCCCTTATCTTCATGTTTCCCATCAGTCTTCTTGCCAGCCAGAGAAGAGGCTTGGGAAGCCAAAGCCAAAGTACAGGACATGATTGATGGGCTTTCTATAGACAAGAGGAACTGGAGAGGAGAAGTGATGCCTTGTGTATTGTAACAGCCAAGTGTTCAGTGTTCCCACATCCGAAGGTCTGAAGTGTATTTGGAGTCAGCTTTATGTCAGTGGAGAAGAGTAACTCATATTATTTCATACTCTGAATGACACCCTGAAATAATAAACTCCAGGGGGAAACTGTGGATATGGATTCTCTCATTTGGATATAGAAGTGATCATTGTTATTCACCTGATTTCTGGGAATTTCAGCTTCACTCCTGTGCCTTAGAGAAGGGAGTTATGAAGCTCCATTCAGAAAAGAGCTGGCATTCCACACTCCTCACACCTCATGGATAGATCAAGTCCATCACCATCTGGATGAGGTGACTGAGAACAGCCACCACCTCACAGGTGGCTCCGGGAGAAGTGGGATGAATGGATGGGTTTGTCATGACGCCCCCCAAACTGAGCTCTTGTGCAGACTGACATTTAAAAGCTGTGACTGCAGTTTTTGTTTTTATTCTCTCCAAACCCCAGCTGGCTGAGTAAACTTCCTTCAGC
This sequence comes from Edolisoma coerulescens, assembly GCA_013397115.1. Classification (NCBI taxonomy): domain Eukaryota; kingdom Metazoa; phylum Chordata; class Aves; order Passeriformes; family Campephagidae; genus Edolisoma; species Edolisoma coerulescens. The sequence continues at coordinate 520,534 of VWZW01002173.1, forward strand.
AAAGCGTATGTTCTGCCAGGGTGATACAACCCAGGAGCAGAGGTAGGCTTTGGAGGTTCCCAGGGAGGTGAGAAGTATTTGTAGTGTGCTAGTCTGCTCTTTCGTGGAAATTGGAGTAAATTTACTCATTCAGGAGAAGGTAAGGCAGAAAGAATCCAGAATTACACAGTTTCAGCGTAAATGTGTCTCAGGTCACAAAGGAAGCAAAGAAAAATAATTTTGAAACTTTTTATTAACACTAATCGGGTAAAGTAGGAATGTATTTAAAAATACTCCTGAATGGCTTTTAAAATTTTCATGTTTGCTTTACTTATCACTTATTTAATGTAAATGTTAGTAATTCACCAGAGAGAACGAGCCCAGCCTTTTACTTAAAAGTCAATACCTTCCCCACTTCTGCTAAAGCCCCTGAGAGCTCCCAGTATTCATTTCCAAAATCTGTAACTCCTGAAGTGCTGCCTGAAAGAAGACTTAGGAGGTGCTGATTTGTCTCTAAACAGTTTTTTAGTGTCTTTCCAGTGCTTCTGTGTCTGATATCCCCTGCTCAGCTCTCGGGAGCCAGGTGTGTGTTGGGAATGAACTCACTGTGGGGTGCATTGCTCGTATCCAACACTTGCTCGTGCTGCAGCTCTCTGCCTTTGGAAACCCAGCCCAGAGCTCCTGCATCTTTGTAAGAGAGCTGTATCCTGGGATGTTTGCTGGGATACATCCCTCAGGAATTTATTTATCAGCTCTAGTCAGCTGTCTGCTGGAATAAATACTGAAAAGTTGTGGTTCTGTTGGGCTCTTGCTCAGGGTCTGGCCCAGAGGAACCTCTTCTGGTGGGGAGTCTGCTCCAGGAGCAGAGTTCAGCACCTTGCCTTGATTCAGTGCAGAATTTAATGCACCTTAATCCTGCTGACACAGGCCATAAATACAAACCCACAGCTAAACACACGTTTAAGCACTCTGGGTAGAGATGGATTTAATTTCAAGCTTAAAGACTTTATAATTGCTTTTTCCATGGGTAGGTATCCGGGATTTGCAAGCATCTTTGTCCTAGGATATGTGGGACCTTTTAATTTAAATATTTAAGCCAATCCAACTGGAAGGTGTTAAACCCATGAATTTTGATGGAACAGTGGCAGGCTTTTAGAGGTTATTCACTCTTTCCTTTTGCCAGCATTCACCTCACTGCTGAATTTCCAACTGCTACCACTTAAGCTGAGTTCATGTCTGCTACCACCAGAGAGATCTATTATGGATAGGAGACCTTTAGTTAAGATTCATGTGTCATCGTAATTTAAAATATTTTAAGAACAGATTAAGCTAAATTCCCATCTTAATTTGAGGCCATATGTTCATCTGTGGAGGATCTGGAGTTTGTTTTTTTCACCAGCTGAGGGTTTGAGCAATTTGGGTAGCACCTGGTTTTCTTGAAGGGCTCGTCCAGCTCAGCCATGTGATCTCCTTGATGGCAGGAATGCTGCCATTTGGATTTCCATCAGGGCTTCACTGCTGCTACTCACAGGCATGTGAGCAGCAGCTGTGTTTTTGATAGGATATTCATCCTGCAAAAAAACCACTATCTCTTGGAAGTGTCTGATGAGGAATGTTGAGTTGTGTGGTCCCTTTCCCCCACGTTACACAGCCCCCCCTTCCAACTACTTTGTCTCATTTCTCCCTATTTTTTTTTTCCTCTTGCAGAAAGTACTTAATTAACAGGATGAACAGCCATTAGGTGTTTACCCTCTGCAGCTCACACTTCGGCAGCAGAATGTAAATAACTTTGCAGTCATTAACAAGGTTGAACTTTAAAAAGAAATGTGCTACAAAAGAGGGTTTTCTTATTCATCTCACTGTTTGCAACACTGCAAACTTGAGGAGGCTGGCATTTCTTATCTGGAATGTGAGGTCTCACAGGGCTCGCTGGCTCTCTGCAGCAGGCATCAAATTAGGCCACACAGAGTTTCTCTCTCCTGTCTTGGGCTAATTTAGAAATGAGGCTCTTTGACTGTTGCCCACTGGAATTTCCCTTAAGAGCAATCAGCCTGATGCAACCACCACATTTCCATTCTTCCTCAGAAGATCTTGTTCTTGGTAAAAAAGGAGGCAGAGGGGTTTGTGTGGTGCTGCTTGAGTGGAGAATGGTAATGGCATTTTTCCTTCTCGTGGGAGACAGGGATTCTCAAGGAAATCTGCATTGTTAGACCTCTCTAAAATATATCCTTGTGCTGCTGCATCACACTGCACACAGGCTGCAAAATCTAGCTGTGTTCCTGAGAAAATCTGCCTTTCCAGAGCCAAAATAGCTTTAATTGTAGAGGGCAACAGCAGACAGTATTATCCAGCAGCCTTGCAGGTTTGAGATGCTCTGGGTTATGGTGATGTTGGTGAGGTCTGACCTATTGAAAGGGGTACTAAAGGTAATTTCATGGCTCCCATGCTGTGTTTGGCTCTCAGTGGTGACCTCCCTGTGAGCTGCTGGAGCTGACTGATAGAAGAACTCAGTCCTGCTTATTAAGACAGAGCTCTGCAGTTCCAAATTAGTGGTTATTCATCTATGAAGAGCATTCGCCCTCGCCATCCGCAGCAAGGGTACAGACAAGAACTCCAACAAACTCCAAACAAGAGGCTGTTGGCAGCAGTCACGATAATCAGAATAAAGGCAGAGGGATGCTGTGCTCAGCCCCTGTGATGTCTATCAGGGAGCTATTTCAGTTGCTCCCTGAGGCATTCACATCTCAGCCCATCTGTGTCTGATCCTAAATTACTTATGACTGCGAGAGATCAGGGATTTCCCCATAGATGAGGGGAGGGGGGTGGAACATAATTTCTGTGTTTGACGGCATGCAGAAAGCATTTAATTCCCAAGAAGTGGAATTTAGGTGACTTAAAAATATCGGTAAAGATTAGTTCTTAAGGAAAAGACACTCCATCCAGTAGCTGCTTTTTTCCCCTTCAAATTTTTCCCCTTGGTATAGGATTAGGTGGCAATGAGCATGATGAACATTGAAAATGAAATTCTCTAATAGCACAATCCACCTGCAAGCCAAATGTTACACAAAGACCCTGGCAAGGCTGAGAGAAGAAAAAGAGAACATAAAAGACTTTGCACTGCAGTAATCTCTAGAGTGCTTCCCAGACATGACTGGAGTTGCTGATCTCATTTCTTGGAAAGGCAATTTATCCCCATTTTCAAAAGGCAGGAGACTGAGCACCTTGCTCACAGGTAACACGGGGGTATTGTGCTCACAAGGGGGGACTCTGAGTTGCATCTTATCTCCCAACCATTCCATGAACTGTTATCTTCAGCTAGGGACAGGTTCTGCTCAGCAGGTAATGGAGAAGGAGATTGTTTTTGGGATTAGCTCCTCCAGAAAAGCATCTGCAGATGGGGACCACCCTGGACAATGTTTTGTACAACCACAGACTTCTGTGCTTCTGTGGTGGTTTAACCCCAGCCAGCAGCTCAGCCCCAGGAGCCACTCGCCCACTCCTGCCAGTGGGATGAGGGAGAGAACTGGAAGAGAAAAGTGAGAAAACTCGTGGGTTGAGATAAAGACAGCTTAAACAGGTGCAGCAAAAGCCATGTGTGCAAGCAAAGCAAAACAAGGAATTCATTCACCACTTCCCATGGGCAGGCAGGAGCTCAGCCATCCCCAGGGCTCCATCAGGTGTCACAGTGACCTGGGAAGACAAACATCCCCCACTTCCTCCTTCTCCCCCAGCTTTAGGGGCTGAGGGTGGTGCCCTATGGTCTGGGATATCCCTGGGGTCAGCTGGGATCAGCTGTCCTGGCTGTGTCCCCCCAGCTCCTTGTGCCCCCCAACCTCCTCACTGGTGAGGGTGAGGAGCAGGGAAGGCCCTGGCTGTGTGTGATCCCTGCTCAGTGATAACTCAAACACCCCTGTGTTATCAGCCCTGTTTCCAGCACAGAGCCAAAACCCAGCTGCTGTGAGGAAAATTAACTCTACCCTAGTGAAACCCTGCACAGCACAAATGTTTAGTTCCTATGTTCACTGAATTGAGCATAAATGCCACCTCTTGGTGACATTTCCTTTCATGGATGCAGCTGCCAGAACATTCTCCATCCTGTCTGTGGGGTGATGTCTTGTGCTGCTGTTTGTGGGAGAGACTGGAGGCTCCTGTAATGCAGCAGTCCTCAGATAAAATGCTTGTCAAGTGTTGGAGAAATAGTGTTTGATAGTCATATGTTCCCTTAGCAGAGCTTCTGGTGCAGTACAGCTGCCTCTGACTCTCGACCATCCACAAAACTGGGACAATGTGCAGGTTTTTTCCTGCTTCTCGTTGTGCAGAAGCTTTAACTGATACCAAATCCTGTCACCCAAGATACATTCATGTGAAATGATAAAAGGCTGTGATGCACAGGCGCTGTTTCAGTCTGTGGCACGTGAAAGGCCTTGCAGAAACGTGAAAAAACACATTTGGGGTTACTTACGTGGAAAATTAACTTTCACTCAGGAAAGGCCTTGGTATAAATACTGTTGAAGATGTCAGGTTGTTTTCCAGTCATCTGCTCTGCTATTTGCAAAGTAGAAATTTCCTTAACTTTATGGAGAAATTTGAAATTATGGAGGATAACAAAAATTCCTTGATATTAACAGAGTTTCAGGGTACTTCACATCTAAAAGAATATATTTTTGTATTTTATGTGCACTGATTTAGCACCATGACTCCTAGACAACCTTTAATAAGTTGAGCATTCAATGGTTTAGTCTAGTCAATGAATTTGGTGGTTTAGTTTAGTTAACAGCACCTAGAAGCAAAGTCACTAAAAACCAATCAATTCTTTAGGCAGCACACCAGTGGCTTGGTTGGCTTCTTCATTGTAAGTCAGAATTCCAGTGTTTCTGCACACTGGAAATTTTGGTTTTCAGCCAGCTGCACTACTGGAGATAAAAGCATCAGTGCTTACTGATTTTAAATCTGTGATTAATAGGTTGGACTAATACAAGTTAGTAAAAGTCTACTTTGGTAAGTGCTTGGCCTTACCTTTAATAAACACAGCATTTGGTGGTTTATGACATTAGGGAGTCTTTTTGTGTGGTGTGCTTAAATTTCCCGTGGGCGATTTTCATTGAGGTTGGGACCAGCTTGATTGGAAAATTTAATGGCTTTTTCCATTTCCATTCCCTTTTGCCAATCTGCTCTTTAAAGCTGCTCTTTCATGATGTGTGAATTTGTCTCCATTTGAAGAACTAACATCAGATACAACTGAGAAAGCAGATTTTAGAAATGAGCTATTAGGCAGAGAAGAGGCACTTTTAAGATGCTTGCAAGTTGCACAGCAACCAGAGGAACATACAGTCATTTGATTTCTCAAATGACTTTGACTTTGACTCAAGGGAAAAACAGTTTTATTCTCCCCTTAGAGCTTTCCATCATATGTGATAAAGAGAAAATGTGTTTATAACATTTTCGCCCTCAAAAAAAAATTAAAAAAAACAAAGAAAAAGAAAAAGTTGTGCCTCATCTCAGAGAAGCAGCAGCATCTCTTGCCCTGTGAGTCACTGCAGAACACATCCAGTGACAGCTCCTGATTGGGATCTTGAGAAAACAGAGCAGTGTAACGTTTTGTTTCTTCCAGGTTTTAAACACAAAGCGCTGACCCTTCTGAAATCAGTTAAAACACAGCCAAACACCAATTGATGCTTGGCAGTTTTCAGTTTCTGTGGAATTGTTTCTCTCACCTGCCCAGAGCAGCTGTGGCTGCCCCTGGATCCCTGGAAGTGCCCGAGGCCAGTTTGGATGGGGCTTGGAGCAGCCTGGGACAGTGGAAGGTGTCCCTGCCCATGGCAGTGGGCAGGGGATGGGCTCATCAATGGGATGAGCTTTAAGGTCCCTCCCAACCCAAACCATTCTGGGATTCAGTGATTTTATGATCACTGTCCCCAGGGATGGAATTTTACAATAATATTTTCTCATCATTACAAGCAACAGGTCTTGGCTTTTTCTGGAGACCATCTCCCCCTGAGCTATTGCCCATTTTCAGCTGCCTGCATGTGCTGGTTGATTCCAAATCACACACTCCTCTGATATTCTTTTCCCAAGCCCTCTGGAGCAGGGTGTCATCAGTTATGTGCCAATGCAGAAATCATCAGAAGCTTATTGTTGTAATAACACATAAAAATCCAGCTTCATAAACGCCAGATAGTTCTCTTGGAGATCTTATTTTCAGTGCTAGTTTGGGTCATTGAATATATTTGAACTACCCAGTCCAAAAATGGTCTGATTCTGATATAAACAGCCTGTTAAGACATATAAAATACATTAACAAAATCTAAAAATACTTGCAGAAGTGAATGACTTCATCAGAATGAGCAACTAATTTGTCCTTTTGTTTGACCTTGGTTTAGTCATTTTGAACATGGCAATGACAGCGCTCTGCTTGTTTAGAGCACTCTGAGAACTGTGCTTAAAAGTCCTCCCAGTACCAGCCAGTTTTTGTGCTGAATGAATATTTAAAAGATTTGGGTGTGGGCTAAAGATTTTTGAAGAGAAACAGAGTTGTCTTGGTCTTGCAGACATCTCTAGTTAGTTCTGGGTCTGGAAAGCCTTGGAAAAAACCGTGGGGCTGTCCAGGTATAATCAGGAACATGAAGTCTTCTGGCACCAAGCAGAAATCTCGTGGCTTGGCTTGAAATCCCAAAGGCTGCTTGGTGTGAGAGCAGCCTGAAGGAGCTGCAACCTGAGCGTGTGTGGCGTGGACAGGGCGAGATGCAGTAAATCACCACCACAATGCTGTTTTTTCCCAGAGTGAAAGTGAACTGTCAAATGTCACTTCTGCCGCTGTGATCAAAGATTCCCGTTGGCCTCTGCTTAATCCCTTACATTTCACAGCTGCTCTCTGCCTGAACAGCCAGGCAGGGTTCCAAATGTGCTGTCCTGCTCCCCACCAGATGTCACCTGGCCACACCTCACGCTGCTGTTTGCTGTCTCATGCCAGCCCAGCCCACACACGCATATTGCAGCACCCCACACGCTCTGGGAGACGTTCTCCCTCTCACACACACTCTCAGAGCTTTGCACCTTTTCCCTCCTGTCTCATCTTTTAGTCACTTTTTTAAGGATGCTGACAGTGACTCGTTCGAGGTGGTTGAAACCTGAAACATTCTGAACAGGAACGTGCTCCAACACATCGGGGGAGAAACAGCTCGTAGTAATTTCCCTGGTGTTGCTTTTGCACGAGGCTGCGTGTGTGGTGAGTGGCTGATCCACATAAGGATGCTGCAAACAGAAAAAAATTTCTTCCATGAGAAGGAATCTTAAATCCTACATAGAAAAAAAGAAGAGTGAAGTCTCCCTCCTTTTTTCCCTTTATCTCCAAAATATGCTTTTCCAGCCCATAGTCGGCCCCAAATGTAATCTGAGGGTCTGTGTGGGCTCTAACACATATGTGAGGGGGAGTGCACGTGGAATACCAGTCAGGAATAATCTTCCTTTCTTTTTTTCTCCCCAGTTTGTTGCTCAGCCAAACTGCCAGCAGCTACTAGCAACACTCTGGTACGACGGCTTTCCAGGATGGAGGCGGAAACACTGGGCAGTGAAACTCCTGACCTGCGTCACCATTGGACTGCTTTTCCCTGTGCTATCCGTGGCGTACCTGATCGCACCCAAGAGCAGGCTGGGACTGTTCATTAAAAAGCCATTTATCAAGTTTATCTGCCACACCGGCTCTTACCTGACCTTCCTGTTCATGCTCCTGCTGGCGTCGCAGCACATCGTCAGGACTGACCTCCACATGCAGGGGCCACCTCCCACCATTGTGGAGTGGATGATCCTGCCCTGGGTTCTAGGTAAATCCCACACCCCATCCTGCCCTGGGTTCTAGGTAAATCCCACACCCAGTCCTGCCCTGGGTTCTGGGTAAATCCCACACCCAATCCTGCCCGGCGTTCTAGGTAAATCCCATAAATCCCACACCCCATCCTGCCCTGGGTTCTGGGTAAATCCCATAAATCCCACACCCAGCAATGCTGAGCCACAGGGCCTGACTCGCACCCACGGCAACTGTGTGGGGACCCATCCCCGAGCCCAGCGTGTGCAGACATTTGGCAGCCAGCTCCAGAAGCGGCACGGAACAGCTGGGCTCCTCGTGGAACAGCAGATCCTGCTGGCCCAGGGCTGCTCTGCTGTTCTGTGCCATCTGATGTGCCTTCAGACGTGACCCGAGAAAACGGCGCCAGACGCGGCTCCCTCCCTGCTCCCCCCACGCTCGGTGTGAGGAGCGGGTTGGGGACGAGCTCCTGGGTCCCACACAGTGTCACTGCTGCTGCTGGCTCGGTCCTGCTGGTGGGCACAGGGCACGGGCAGTGCCCCGAGCCTGGCTCTGCTCTCCCTGCTCCCTGACCTGCTCCTGGAGGCAGCAGCGCACAGGAACCAGCCCGGCTTATTCCTCCCAGCTCCCAGATAAGGAATGCAGGAAAGGGAAGATAAGCCTCACTCTCTGCTGATAATCGCTGACCACATCAACATCGAGTGCTCTGAGATCAGCAGGAGAAGGGGGGAGTGTTGATTGTCTGAAAGTTAAATGTGAGGCTCTTGTTCCAGTCTGGCTTGGGCAGCCACAGCTGGGAAGAGAAGGAGGTGCCTCTGCTGAGGGCAGGATGTTCAGGTGAGGCAGTGAGATGGGATGAGGTGGGAGAAGAGCAGAGGAGCCACATGGATGTGTTTGTGATGAGAGAGGAGTACTGACCCTTCCAAACTGAGCTCCAGCACAGCAGCAGGTGGAAACCTGTGAGCTCCATCAGGATCCTGATCTCTCCTCTGGTTCAGCTCCCGTGTCCCCTGCTGTGCCATCAGCCTGTGGCACCCCTGGGAGCCGGGGTGTCACCAGGCTCTCTGCTCATGGGCAGTGGTTCCCACACCTCCCTAGCTCTCCTGCTTTCCCACCCCTGCTGGCTCCCCTCTCCCAGTGACCCCAGGACACCGCTCCTTGTTCCTGTGGTGGCTCTGGATCAGGCTGGCTCTGTGCTGAGCAAACCCAGCTGCTCCTGTGCCAAACCTGAAACTGCTGATGGAAAACGAGGAAGGAAAGTAAGAGTTGCAAACATGTTCACAGATCACTTTGGTTGGTGACCCAGGGCACTGTGCTCCTTGCACAGCTCCACCACCTACCCCATTATCTGCTGAAGCTGATTTATGCGTTGAAATGCAGGTGTTGGTAGAAACTTCAGAGTAAGCTCAGGAGGGTAAATGTCTTTTCTGAGCTTAGGTGATATCTTCACTTTATCTTTAAATTCGTGGTTAAAATTGAGGGAAATGGTAGGCATTTCAGAAAAATTGATTTGCAGATGAAAGAAGGATAACCCATTTAAAAAACCTTTCAAAAGCACCTCTTACAGCTGTCTGTTCTTGAGTTCCTTTGTTTCGGATAAATAGAGACACTGTATGACTGTTTATTAAATGGAGAAATTAGAACAGTTTCACCAGATTAAAGGTTATTATTTACGAAATATTTTCCACTATAAAAGGAGAGAGAACGGGCACACACAGCATTGCTGTAACTATAGTAACCAGCAACGATAACTCACTGTAAATACAGTGTGTGAGTTCTTCAACAGGCTCCTCTCCATTGATTTATTTTATTTTATGGGTTTGCGTGCATGCAAAGACGTGGAGGCAGCTGTAATGAGATTACCTGGCTGGCCCTGACATTATGCTTGTGTGGCCACTGACCTGCTGGCTGGCAGCTGAACAGCTTGGATTGATATTTGGGGGCGTGCAGCAGTTCACTGCAACTTTGCCTGCTCTTCAGATTGAACTTCCAGGTCCTTAAAGTTGAGTTGCATGCAGCAGATCAGTGACCACTGCAATATCCTGTGGTTAGGTAGGATTATATTATTACCAATATAATTTGGGTAATTATATTGGTAAGGCACCTGGAGGTGTACTTTGTTTTGTTTTGTTTTGTTTCCTTTTCACACACGTTTCAGGTTTTCATTCAAGGATAATGTAAACTGGGTAATCCAAAATACCTGGGGCTCTAAAGACATTTTCAAAAGCACCTAGGGGATGAAGGAGCCTAGCTGCCATTTGCTTTTTCATGGGACTTAGGCCTTCAAAAATACACAAACAGTTCTACAATAAAGAGCATAGAAGTTACTTATAATCAGAACTGTGTCAGGTGAGTTTAGCAGTCTGGTGATGAACTTCAGAAGCTGTCCCTCACCCTTTCAGCTGCAAGGAGGTGTAGTGAGCATTAGCAAGTGCCAAAAAGTATCACCAGAAGGCATTTCAGAGTTGACACGATGGGCTCTGGCCGTATCCTTGGGAACAACCACTCACCTCACACAGCCCACAGCCGTATCTGACACGAGGTGAGTCACTGCCCAGGGATGTGGTGCCAGGCTGCAGTGCCCTGCTCCATGCTGAGTCTTACCTTTCCTCACAAAGAACCCCCTGTGGGCTTTTTGTGTGGCAAGATGCATAAATACAGTGGCTGAGCACGGAGAATGGATCCGCTTCTTCCTCCTTTGCTGTGATATTTCCAGGTCAGGGAGGAGCTGTGCCGGCACGCAGGAGCTGGTTCTGGTGCTGCTAGAGAAAGTCAGGGAAAGTCAGTGCTGTCCAACAGAGCAGTGAATTGCTTATGGTGTCTGTGAGAGCAGACAATCTATTAGAAACTATACCAAATACAGCTGCTTAAAGAGTTTATTCACGTAGAACAAATTCCAGCGGAGCCAATTCACTCACGCTGGTTATAAATAACATGTGTTTCAGGCAGTCTCCTCATGTGCATATCTGGAGCCCTGGGTAGGAAACCAAGGTCTTTTTCAGCTCTCTCTAGACTACATTCCCCAGAGACTTGTAAAATATAATCAGCAGCATTGTACTTTGTAGAAGGCAGGAGGGATGAGGCATTTTTTCCAAGCTGTTAATTTCAAATTGTCTGGTATTATATCATATATATATATACAGAGCTTTAATGGCAAATAATGCTTTGTCATGGCAGTGAACTCCCTTTCTTTCCACAGGTTTCATCTGGGGAGAAATCAAGGAAATGTGGGATGGTGGATTCAATGAGTATGTACACGACTGGTGGAATCTGATGGATTTTGCAATGAACTCCCTCTATCTTGCAACTATCTCCCTCAAAATTGTTGCCTACGTCAAGGTACAGTAACTTGGGAGAGGGAATTTGTAACGTGCTGATGAGAGCTGCAGTACCCAGGGCACAAACTGTACAAATCAAAATCACAGAGCAAAGAAAACAGCAGCTCTTCAATCAGTCCAATTTTGAAAATTCACCTGGAAAGCTTATTAATTGGTTTGGAGAATGAACATCCTGCTCATTCTGACCCTTTGATTAAAAGTTAAATAGATTGTTTGGGCACTGGGGAGAAATTCCTCCACTTTCTGTGCCTTTTGTAGCTACTCAGTTGGCAAAAGCACTTTATTTTCCGTGCTGGCACTGGACCTCCTTCAACAATGCATCGTGAAACATGGCTTTTAAATAAAATGGTAAAGGAAAAACAAGAATAGGGGTTACCTGTAAACTTCTAGAGCCAAGATGCTGTAGCCCTACAGATCTGGAGATTACTCATCAGAAGTTTGTGCCAGGTCTATTGAGAAGAGCAAGACTGTCATTAGGAGGTTTCTATCTGATACAAAGGGGTCAACTTATTCTTCAGTGTGTAACCTGTGGGCAGGGAAGTGACAAAGGAGCAAGCTGGGGCTTTAGCACCCTGTAGGTTCTCCCCTGTCATGTTCCATTTGTGGTGAGAGCGCACATCAGAGTTCGTCCTCAAAAGCACCTTCCACATTTATAAACTTGTGATGCTCCAGATTAGCATATGCACAGGGTTTGAAGCCAGGGGATGGCCTGGAGCACTTTTCCTTCTGTCTCCCTTTCTTCAAAGACAAGACACAAAAGGCATCCTGTAAAATTCCTTATGCAACAGCTCTCCTTGGCTTCAGCTGGAGCTTCGTGCTTGGCCTACTTCTTCCCCTGGTATGAATCAGCAGCAGCTTCACTGCAGTCAGTGGAATCACTCAGGTGTAAACCAAGTAACTGGGACCTGCTCCTTGGCCACTCCTGCTCTTTCCAGTTTTGCCCTGGTGGAAGGGCTCTTACTTCTGGCAGCCCAGCTCCCAAAAACCAGGACAAGCACTTCCCCAGAGCAACCTTGTTTAGTCCTGCCCAGCAGGCAGAGGGGGGAAAGAGGAGAAAAATTTCACAAAGCCCATTGACTCCCGAATGCAAACAGCCCTGCTATGGGGCCTTTGTAAAATCCTGAAGGCTGCAGTCGTGGTGAGTCAGATTTTCAAAGGGAAAAGCTTTAAGCTGGTTGCTGCTCCCTGAAGAGGCAGCTCTGTAACAGCATCAAAGCAGGAGCAGATTACGTCTTTTATTCTCCCAACATTCAGAACCGGGGAGGAAATTACAGACTTGAAAAGGTTGGTCTTTAAACTGCAAGCAATACAAAAAAAAAAAAAAAAAAAGCTGGAAATGGTGAAATGCACAGACAAATCTTAAAATGTTAACAATCTGCTTCTTTCTCACACACAAATTACCAGAGGAGCTGTGCATCCACGGGTTTATGCGGTCACACACTGGGATTTAAACTCGCAGCCAAAGCACAGGTACAAAGGAGGTGCAGCTCTGTTTGTGTTCCCTGTAAGAGCTACAGAAACGTGCAGGTTAACATCAAAACCCCATTTGCCAGCACACAAAGGAGGGCTTGCAGGAATAGCTCTGTTCGAGCCCAGATCAAACCCTCTTGGATTCAACCTGGCTGATCTCAGGTCAGCTCCTGATGAGGGCCAGTGTCAGACAGCTCTGAGAGGTGCATAAAACCTTCCGTGGGAGCAGTTCTGAAACTCGTGGTCACAGAAGCTCCCTCTGCCCCGTGCCACTCAGGGGTTGCAGTGTGCTCAGAAGTGTGAGGGTTTATAATGTTGATAAAGGCTTCAAAACATTTTGCAACATGATTTGTTATTTATAGAACAGCCCTGAGCTGGGAGAGGCTGGGATATACGCCAATATACCATATTCTAACACTTCTTAGAACTTCAAAGGATTACATGGACATTTAACTTTCTGCCAAATATCAGAAAAAATAAATTGCACACTGACACTAATGTTTTCCATCCTTGTTTTTACGTGAAGACTTTTTTTTTTTCCCCCCTTGATTTGACTGGTTCTAAGACCTGGCTCTAATATTGTCTGATACCAATGGAATCTTCAGGCTAATTATAGGGTAGAAATACTTTCTTAATCAGTTTTCATTTGCTGCATTGAATTATCATGTAATGAGGAAGGGTAAATGTGGCAGCATGGTGTAATTTATTTGTACTACTCTGTGTACATCTCTGCTGTGTTTCATCTTCTGAATAGACACTAAACCGAGCTACTCCAGCCCTCCCAGATACCCAGCTTCATTAGATAACTCTGGAATCTGCAGTTTCTCTGTTACCTGTGATGCCAGGCTGCTCTGAAGATTCTATTTGCCAAGCAAGGAGATACCATCAGTTCATAAAGGACCAAAACATGACCTTAACCAGTTGTTTTAAAAACAGGTGTGGGACACAGAAGACTTTTTCCCATACCTTCATGTGCAATCTGTGCTAAACCCGAGCAGAGAGTCCCTGGGCAGCTCTGCCCAGCCAGCCTGCAGAAGAGAATTGGGAATAACTGTGCAAATCTGCTGTCCAGGCTTCCCAATCCCAGCCACCCACCCCCACTGCTGGACATCCACAAAAATTAACCTCTCTGCCTGTTTGTAGGCATTTTAAGACCCATCTTCAAATCAAGTTAACAGGCTCAGGCCATGATGTTCATGTAATAAAGACCAGTTTGGAAATGTCAGAAGCAATCCTAGGTCATGCTGAAATGCCTTTGTATCATGTCTCATCTCCTTCATACAGAGGGACAGCTTGAAATATCAACCTGCTTTTTGCTGAGCCCTTGAAAAAACTGGGAGCTCGTGCATTGGACCTTCAGATTTAAATGGAAAGTCTCTGCAATCTCATCTGTCAGTGTGGTATTGGTACCATTTCCTTTTCAAAAGCACCAAAATTATTTTAGGAGCCCTAAACAAGGCTGGTTATGGTGTTAGCTGTGTTATTCCGAGTGCAGCTTTGCCTTTTTATGCATGTTAAATGAGCAGAGACAAATGTTAAAAGGACAATTATTCCTTGGTGCTAAGTGTCTATGACTCCATTCTCCGTGCCAGAGTCATTTAGCCAGAGCAGTTACATTTTGCAGAACCAGAGCAGTTACATTTTGCAGAACCAGAGCAGTTCCATTTTACAGAAGCAGCTCTTTTGTGTTACCTGCTCGCATCTGGCTGCTCTTTGCTCAGAAACTGCTTCTGCTTTTACAGTTACATTACAAACCCAGTTAATGTTGTAATTGATGCACTCAACTGTACCCAGTGTTTCAGCTGTAATTAAGACCTCTGCTTTAGCAACTCTCCTAAAATTGCCATGACAAATTAACTAATAAGAAAATTAATATGAAGAAAGCCTTTTGGTTCCGGGCTGCTGGCACTTTTTTTTTTGGAGATTACATGGGAAGGAAAGCATCCAATAGTTCATTGCTTTTCTTCTTCCCTTCCTTCTCCCTCCCTCCCATTGGTCCTGGAATGTGCAGTTGTTTATAATGTGCAGTCATATTTAGGAGGAAAAAGAACAAAAGTAATTGGAAATTTACATCTGGAACCTGCTAAAATCTGAACCCCTTTAAATGTTGAAAGAGAAGGAGATTGTATGAACTCATGGACCTAAGGAACCCACAGACAGTGAACTCAAAAGTAAAACAAATTAAAAAAAAAATCAAATTTCTCAATTTAGGCTAAGAACAGCCAACATGCCCAAAGCCTCTAAAGAAAACCTGGTCCCACGTCTCTCACCATCAGGGGGTCATAATGTAGTAGGCAGAATTCATAAAAAAACATCGTTAAACCTTCCTCTCTGTCCAAATCAAGTCAGCTTCAGTCCTGAATCCTGAAAGTGAGTCTGACAGCAGCTGAGATGTAAGGGGTGGAAAGTCCTTCTTGTGCCCCAGTAGCTGGTCAGGATTTACCTGAGGAGGGTTAGACCCAGCAGGTTTGACTTTTGGAGTTACCTCAGAGTCATTACAACACAACTCACTTTTACACCCTCGTTCTTTCTTTCTTGCAGTACAACGGCTCTCGCCCGAGGGAGGAGTGGGAGATGTGGCACCCGACCCTCATTGCAGAAGCCCTCTTTGCAATATCCAACATTTTGAGTTCCCTGCGTCTCATATCCCTGTTTACAGCAAACTCGCACCTGGGACCCCTGCAGATTTCTCTGGGACGCATGCTGCTAGACATCCTCAAGTTCCTTTTTATCTACTGCCTGGTGCTTCTGGCCTTTGCCAATGGACTGAACCAGCTTTATTTTTATTACGAGACCAGTGCCTCGGAGGAACCCAACAACTGCAAGGGGATCCGATGTGAGAAACAGAACAATGCCTTCTCCACGTAAGACATCCTCTCCTTTCTGTTCCTGAGGCTGCTTCCCCTGTCCCCTGTCTCCCCTGCCTTTGCCTGCTGCCTGTCACTGCACTGACAGAGCCTTTATTTATTCATTTGCAAGTACCAGGTGAGGTGGCTGGCTCTGCAGGAAAGGTGTGAGTTAAGTGGGGCAGACATTCTGCTGAGCTCTGCTGTCACAAAGACTCTCACTTAGGTCTGGCAGTGGGAGACCTTTTAGTTCTGGACCAAAGAGTCTCTCTGCATGATCCTGGAACTTAAATCTTATTATGTCTATGCACAATTTCAGTATATTTGAGAAAGGAAGTGTCCTTTTGCCACAGTACTGAAGAAAGGAGGGGAACCGAAATAAAATGTAGAAAATAAGGGATAAGCCTATTAAAAACAGGTATTAATAAATAATGTGATACAGCAGCAACAACAATCTCACCGAGACATTTTTCTGGATACATGATGTTGCAGGCTTCTCTGATTTCCTTGCAGACTTAAAATCCCAGCAGAACCTTTTTTTGCTGGGAATGCTGGTACTTCACTGAGATGCTGGCATGGAAATTGCTGCGAGGACAGCTGGCAGAGCTGAAAGAGAGAGCACATGCTGAAAAATAACATGAATTGTCTTTCTGATGTATTTGTTTTAATTACTAATAGTAGAAATAATTATAATAATCAGCCCCCACCCGATTGTTCTTGCTGCTTGCACAGTACTTAACTCACAATGGCAGGAGAAATAAATAAAGCACGGTCTAGAAAAAGGCCCACGCCCTGCAAACAAGCAAAACAAAACTGTTGTCCACCACTTCATGCTAAATTAAATAAAACTTGTCATGATGCCCAATAATTCTCCACCCTCTGTCAGCTGAAGGCTTGGGGTTAAGAAAGGATTTGGGACGTATTTGCACCGTTATCAAAACCAGATGATGGCTGAGGCCACGTGACTGGGTTGGGAGAGGAAAGGCTCCAGCATTGTCCTGTGGGCTCTCTCCTAGAAAAAATAGGGAATTTTCATGGGATAGAGCCCATCCTTCAAGAGCATCATGACCTGGTAGCCCAGATGTGGCCATTTCCCACTGCAGAGCAGGAGCACCATAGGCTTGATTTAACTTTCTCATGAAACCCATCTTTGTCTGGGGGGAGTGAATGGACCTGCACTGTGCTAATGGAAAACAGAATTAAAGATTTCAGACTTTTTTCTGTTTCAGCTGCTTCACATGCCCCAGAAATGTGTTGTGCTGCCCTTGTAAAGGAATTAAATAAGAAATGCTATTCCTTGTTCTGCGTCCATATTGATGCAGCAGCCAGGGGGAGGAAGGTTTGGCAAGCACAGTGTGTGTTAGGGGACAAATTCTACCTCAGGAAGGGTCAAACCCACAAAATCCAGTACCAAATCCTGCCTTCCTCTGGAGCTACGGTGAACAGATGTGTTTGGTTCTGCATCCTGGTTTGGGCCTGTCACTGCTGCAAACCAGTTTTTTTACAGATTTCTTTGTGTCAGGTAAGTGGAGAAAGCAACAGCAGGATTTGACTGAGGAAAAAGAGCATTGGGCCAGCAGGAAGAAAAACCCCAAACCCTGAAGTCTGTAAGAAGGTGTAATGTCTTGGGAGCTAAAAATTATACAAGAAGCACTTGGGGGAAAGTGTGTAGATCAGCTTAAATACAAAACACAATTTCTCCCACCCTAACATTCATTTAAACCCCCTGCCAAGAGAATGCAGCACAGAAAGGAAATTGAGGGGGCTCAGCCTTTGTGGCAGAGGTTTGTGTAAAACAAAATCACAGTGGGAGAGGATCCATTAGGAGTGAGGTCTCCTGGCAGGGGACAGAACACTCTGCAGGTACTTTTTGTTTGAGGCTCGCTTAAGAAATTTATTTAACGCGTTCTTAAAAGTTTAAATGGTCGTTATTAACACCCCCAGCACAAGCTGACATTTGGCTGGGGAGTGGATGCACAGCACGGGGCAGTGGCTGGGAAGGAGCAGCTGCAGATCCAAGCATTGGATTGGGGGAGGGAAGCAAAGGAGGCTGGAGCCAGTCCAGCTGGAGCTGGGTACCCTGACTTTGCTTGGGGTTCGTTCCTTATGAAGGAATAAATCTGAAAAGCTTTGAATCAGTGCACTTTGATTCCCAGCAGCATTCCTGGGCAGTCACACAATGAGCTCTGATTCTGCAAGGGGAGGAAAGAGGACGCCCCTCGAGTGTGTGCAGCTCGTGTCAAGTGTGACACCTATTTACTGGCACATTATTTCCTATTACTCTCAAAGGGTGGGTTTTAGCATTTTCTTGGTGAGGAAATTTTCTGCATTGCACACACAGATCATGGAAAAGTAATATTCCTTTGTGACAGCAACGAGGGGAAGTCATGAATAATTTAAGGCTTTCTGCTTTGGCCTTGCCATCCCTCAGAAAGCAGAGTGCCTGCTGCTTAGGCAGATGATTGGAAAATATGTTTATAGCTGTGATGCTGGCAACTGAAGGAGGGAGAGGAGAGTGAGGAAGAGGAGGAAGGGGTGGAGGAAGTCACCGCTCCCTGCCTGCTGTGTCCTTCTCTCTGGAGGGTCACGCTGCCATTCCCCCTGGGGTGCAGGTTCCTGTGGCAGAGGGGGCACTTGCTCTCTCTGAGCTGCCATGGAGAGTGGTGGAGCTCTGAGAATTCTCCTGTTTGATTAAGATTCAGAATACACTCAGCAGGACAGGAGGCTCTTTCCATCACGATTTCCAAAATTATATATTTTTAAAGCTGCTTCTCCAAAGTAGTGTGAAAGTGTGAGCTCCCCCTGAAACACAGACTGTGAAGAGAGGCTGTGGGCCTGTCCTGTCATTAAACACTGAGGACACAGCACCTGAGCCTGTGCAGAGCTGCAGGAACCACTTGGTGTCTTTGTCAAGGGGACTACATGCTCACATTTAAATATGTTGGCCTTAGTCTGGGCCCAAATTACACACCTGGGTGACACTGTGCATCCAGAACAACGCTCTGGTCACTTCTAGAACTGATTTCAGTTTAATGACAGGAACCTCTGTCTCTCCTGCACCTACAGCCCAAACAGTACTTCTACTGTTAATAATAAAAATATTATAAATATTTTAAAAGACAGCCAGCACTCCACCACCTCTAGTAAAGAAATGCTTGGCCTTCTTTGGTGAATCCTTATTTTACCACCTCCGTTATTTAATAAGCCTAACAAACAGCCTGAGCTTTGGGAGAAAGGATTTTTGCTTTAAAACATCTTTATGATTTTGGCCAGTGAAAAACATAAGATACATGCACAAAGTATAAACTAGATCCTCATATAAGGCATGGGATTACAAATGCCTGGAGATGATGGGAGAACAGATTCCTGGTATGTCAAGTAAAGCATCTGAATTATTCATATTGATTTGTCTAGTAGTCGCATTTGAAAATATCTGCTGACCTCAGGCCAAAATGGAAACTCTTAAACAGGCATATAAATGTCATTTTTGGATGATATAAATGCTGTATTTTGGACAGCCAAAACAAAGATGCCCAAATAGAGCAATTATTTAGATTGCTGATTACGCGTCTGACGTGACTGCGAAAGGTCACTTGTCTGTGGCTGCAGCAAAGAGAGGCCTGGGATGATCTCATCAGCTCAGTGGGGTCGGGTCTAGTTCATCTGTGGAAGGAAGGCTTCAAAAGAGGAGAAACTCTTGAGCTGAATTAATGTGGTGACTCTCTTTTATCTGAGTCATTACCGAGCAGTGGTTGCAGGGCTCTGCCAGGGACTCTGCCCGCGGTGGGTGGGAGCTGCTGCACCAGCCACTCACAGCCACCAGCGTTTTTGGGCAGGTGCACTGCAAACAGAGCAGAGTTTTTGGGCAGGTGCACTGCAGACAGCAGAGTTTTTGGGCAGGTGCATTTTAAACAGAGCAGTGTTTTTGGGCAGGTGCACTGCAAACAGCAGAGTTTTTGGGCAGGTGCCTTGCAGAGCAGCATTTTTTGGCAGGTGCACTGCAAACACAGCAGAGTTTTAGGCAGGTGCACTGCAAACAGGGTCACAGAAGCACTTTTTGGCAGGTGCACTGCCAACAGAGCAGCATTTTGGGCAGGTGCATTTTAAACACAGCAGTGTTTTTGGGCAGGTGCCTTGCAGAGGAGCATTTTTTGGCAGGTGCATTGCAAACAGCAGAGTTTTTGGGCAGGTGCATTTTAAACAGAGTAGTGCTTCTGGGCAGGTGCACTGCAAACACAGCAGCATTTTTTGGCACTGCAAACAGAGCAGTGTTTTTGGGCAGGTGCACTGCAAACACAGCAGAGTTTTGGGCAGGTGCACTGCAAACGGCAGCATTCTGGGCAGATGCACTGCAGAACAGCATTTTTGGGCAGGTTCACTGCAAACAGGGTCACAGCAGCTGAAGCAACTGCAAGCTCTCAGCCTGTATTAGAGCAAAAGGTGCAAGTAGCTGTGATTTCTGCCATCTCCCACCTTGTGGTGCCTTGTTGTTGTGCACTGTTTAACTGCTGCAGTCACGCTGTACTTGGGGATGGGTTCCCTGAGCATTTATCCTGCAGACACGTTAATGATGCAGGCACTGATTAAACGGGAGGGTTTATAGATAACAGCACTATCGCAGCATGGCAATTTTAATTAAATGGAATATATTGTGGCTGTTCTTTGCATGTGTGCCGAGTGGGAAAGGGAGCCTTGGGTTCCTCAGGGCAGTGGTGCTCGCTGCATCTCACAAGGACGTGGACTGGGCTCTTGGACAGACAGCAAATGCTGTTGATGGGACAACTCTCACATGCACTGGCTGGTGGGTCACTGTGGCTGAGCACAGGCTGTCCCCAGGGAGGGATAAAAGGCTGTGCTGAGTGGCTGCTCTGTGGTCTCCCCCCATGTCTGTATGTTGCCTACCTGAAGATCATTTTCCATCCCCCAACACCAGGTAGCCAGCTGAAAATCCATCTTTCTTTGCAGACTTTTCGAGACCCTCCAGTCACTCTTCTGGTCTGTGTTCGGGCTGCTGAACCTCTACGTCACCAACGTGAAAGCCAGACACGAGTTCACAGAATTTGTTGGGGCCACGATGTTTGGGACCTACAACGTCATCTCCCTCGTTGTGCTGCTGAACATGCTCATAGCCATGATGAACAACTCCTACCAGCTCATCGCTGTGAGTTACCTCCTTCTCTTTTAGCTGTTATTTCCCCCCCTGTGCCTCGTTTGTCTGGCTTGCAGCAAGCGGGTACCTTCTGGGATGCTGGAGACTGCTGCCCCCAGTTTCTGACAGCAGGTAGTTGGGATTTCTGCTCACCAGCCTGAATCATGCCTGCGGGGGAGGTTTTGCTCTGTTTGCAACGCTTCTTAGCTGGAAAAGGCTCATGGGCTGTGATCTGCCCCTGTCTCCTCCTGGGGAGTAACCTTGCTGACCACCCTGGGTGTATAAAGGGAAACCTTCCCACTGCTTCCTGATGTTTGGTTTTAACTTGGGGGGTGGGTGTCGTGGTATGTTTTTTAATCCTATTTCTGTTTTCTCATGTGAAACTGTGTGTGTCGGGAGCCCAGTCCTGCAATTTCTTTTTCCACAGTCTTCCCACTTGAAATTAGATCATGTCCATCTGTAATACCAGAGTGTCCTGGCTGTAAAACCATAATCTGAGATTCCTGAGTAATCCCAGTGCAGGATGGATCTGAGCTGAGGCAGATCAGGGCTGTAGAGCCCTTATCAAACTGAACTTCCATTTGAATGTTCAAAACTGGTTTCTCCACTGTAATCTCATTCTGTGTACCCAAAAGCAAATCTGTACCTTGATGATTAAATTTGTCAACAGACTGAAAGCTAAAGCAGCGTGGCTCTGCATTTTAAGGCTCTTAAGGTCAGGAACAGTATGGAAGGAAGCGAAATCTTGTGTGCACAGTACTTCAGATAAACCAGTGGGCACTTACTCTCCAGTTCTGACCGCTATCACTCCAGGTGTGGAAACAGTGAGGTGATGAACTGCTGCATCATCTGGGAACAGAAACAGGCCTGGGGAGAATTGTTTGTGTCCTTGGCTTGTCACTCAGCACAGGCAGAGTAGAGGCTTCCTCCTCTGCTCTGGGTGACTCTTGGTTTCCTCTAGAAGACAAACCAGAGGAAAAACAGAACCAGCACCAGTTCTCCTGCTGTTTCCATTCCCAAATTCCTGGACGAGTCTCATTCCTGGGGAAATGTGTGAGTGAGCTCCTTTCCTGGCTAAAGCAGGGAGGGGAGAATTGAGTTGTTTTCTTGAGCAGGTTCCACAACTGTTGTTGATTATCTGCTGATTCAAGTGGCTCCTAAATTCACTTGGTCAAACTGAGCACAGACCCATCAAATTGCTGATACTTTTGGACATCTGATCTTTATCATGGTAAAAACTATGAGAAAAACTGGACCACTGACCTTCCAGATGAGCAGAAAAGCAGTTTATCACAAAGGCATCGCTGCTTTATCAGTCTGTTTCAATGCTTTAAGTGCTTTCTCTTTGTTCACTGCTACTCCTCACATTCCAGGGAGACTGGAATGAGGGACAGAAAACAAAGATTCTCTCCTTGGCCATTTTCTCCAATTCCCCTTCCTTTATTGTCATCGAATAGGCTTGTCACTAAGACAAAGCCCAAGCCTAAGACTGGCACAAGAATAGCAGTATTTGCTATTCACTGGGCCACAAACCACTCATCATTCTTTCCCCTGAATAATTCGAGTGATGCAATGACACATTACACACAATCCCACATGAATTAGAGGGACCCATCATAACAATTAACCGAAGTGAACGGTCCAGAGAGGGCTGTTGTGTCAATGGTTTTGTGTCTGGAGCAGCTGGGAGCAGGGACTGGCCCCATCAGAAGGTCTGCCCTTGACAGACCCGGGGGTAGAGGACTGAACTCACCAGATAACCGAGGCAAAGCACAGAGCTCAGCGTGCACCATGAGCCCCTGCTCGGGAAAATGACACTGGGAATGCTACAGGAGACTTCTTTGTCACTTAAACTGGCTCGCTGCAGCTGATACCGAGAGCAGTGACATTTCCCGGGAAGGCAAGAGGCAGTCACTTCCAATCTCTTCCCATGCAGTGCATGCACTTGGATGTGGAAGCTACATTTCTGCATGCTTTCTCTCAGGGACAGATTCCCTTCATGTGTCTTCTAAGGGCAAACATCAATTAATCTCTTCCCCGAAGAAAACAAGTCGTTAATAAACGTTGGGCTTTACAAATGTGGGTCGTTTTTTAACCTCCCTTAATCAGGTTCACCCTCTGCTGAATCACAGCAGGCTGGGTGCTAGACTGGGCATTTCTTCCTCCTGGTATTTATATTACATTGGATACACATGGAATGGCAGCATTCCAGGGGGGAAGGAGGGGAAAGGAGTCCTTGGGCTGGGGTGGAGGTCTTCTTCTCCAGTGTATCAGCAGAAAATCCTGTGCCAGGAGCATCACTGCAGAGAAATAAAACAGACGTGGGAGATGAGATGAGAGCGCATCTCTGCCTGCTGACTGCCCTGCAGCGGGGTGGGGAGAACATCTTCATTAATCCCGTTTGTTAATGAGCCCCAGGCACTGCTGCAGTGCAAACAGGCTTTCTCCCCCTCCTCTCTTCCAGGGACAAATACACCTAATGCATTTGTAGCAGCTATTTTTCAGGTCAGCTTTTCTCCTGTATGCACACGTGAGTTTCTGCTGTGAGGTTTGAGAAAGGAGAACCTGAGCTGCTCTTCCTTGGCCCTTCGTTGTGCCTCCCCAGTCTGGGGATCAGGGCTGGGTGCTTTATTAGGCACTGCAGGTGCACAGCATGAAACCACCGGTGTCTGTGGAAGGCAAGGCAAGCAAAACCTCTGCACAGCTTCTGGTTCTTGACTCAGAGAAGGAAGAACTTTTCTGCCATAATTGTGTTGGTTTTTTTTCCTCGGCTATTTCAGACTTCAATAAGTACATACTTCTAGGAGTGCCCCGAAGCAGTTTCAATATCGATTATTTTCAGACAGCCCATTTTTCTCTTTTGCCAAACCACAGTTTGGTTATGGCAGACACCATCTTTCACCAAGAAAGCAAACAAAATCCAAATGCAATCCCCCAAATTTCCATACGCTTCGTGCTGTTTCAGTATGGGAAGATCAGAATGTTTTATACAAGCAGCACAGGATGCAATGGGATGTTGTGCACTGCCAGGTCCCTCATCTCAATACCTTCCCAGACGTGACAGAAATACCATTACCTGAGGAAGGGAAGAGGAATTTGTCACAGTCACAAGAGGAAGGACAAGGGAATGATGTGAGAGTAGCCAGGTGGCTCCATCATTTCTCAGTGGCAGAAAGTAACTGAGTGGGTGATGAGCTTTGTGTGATGGGCTGTTTCTCATCAGAGCCACCTGGCCACACCTGAAATTACACAATCCTCCTGCCAGTTGGTAATTTTTTCCAAATAAACGGCATAGTTGGTGTTCCTGAGGGTGCAGGTGCATTTTGGCCCTGGTGGTGCCCTCAGGTGCAGGTACATGTTGCAAGTAATTAACATGAATTTTCTGAAAGCTGTTCCTTATGGACAAACCCGTGATATTCTGGGGAGTCAGGCAAGAATTAGTCACTGGAACTGCACCAACAGCTCTGACTCTGCAGCAGCAGGAGCAATATTGATGGAAGAATGGCAAGCAGGGGCCACGTGCAGGATGAAAACCACGGGCTGTGAGCTGGTGGTCAGAGCTACAGGTGAGTTAGGGTGATAAGTGGTGCACAGCAGCTCTGCAGCACGACCCACCGGCACCTTAAAGAGAGATGTGAGCCCTCACGGCCTTCAGATGTTTTAGGATAAAAGCACAAAGAGGCTTAATACCTCAGGGATTACTTACACCAAAGTGAGCCTGAGAAAAATTCCCCCTAACTCCCGTGTGTGGAGCTGCTGCAGCCTCGAGTGCGTAATGCAGTGTCTGTGTGTGATGCTGGAATAATGACTTCACTCCAGCAGCGAGTATAAAGTTACAAAGTTATTCTGTATATTGTATTTTGTATCCTCCTGTTGGTTGGTATGTCTGCTATTTCAAGCTAGCTCGTCTCAGACAGCTGTTACAGCAAAAGACTGCAGTCTTTAAAATAAGAAAACCTTAGTTTTAAGTGTGACTCTGAGACTAGTGTATGACCAAATTGGAACTTAGTTTGAGTTGGAGGAATCGGGGCATTGGGCACCAAATTGAGGGTGCAGTTTTAGGTGATGGAATGAAATAGAGTGGATTAGCACACAAAGTGAAGGATGAGAATGAAGATGAGAAATATTTTCATAGCAAAACAAAAACTGTTCAGTAAACAGAAATGGCAAGTGCAGATAAAAAATAAGTAAAACTTAAAGTGTAGGGATATTAGACGTGGAATTTTCTCAATTTTTGCAGACTAGAGAGCTTAAAAATTAAGGCACAGAGAAACGTGAAGATTTTTCTGCTCCCTATTACATTGTTTCCAAGATAACTTTGGATTTCCCCCAGGTGTCAGTTTCAAACTTTCCTTCATCTGCAAAGCACACAGATTCCTCCACTTTTCTGCACCAGCTGAACTCCCTCAGCACCAGGGCAGTAATTGCTACCCAGTTTAATTCACAACACCAGCAGAAATTCTCCTCCCCGCTGTGATTTGTGACCCTCAGGACTGTCAGAAAACGTTCCTCTCCTTGCACGACCTGCACAGTTATTACCTGGTGGTTTTGCTAAGGAGGAATTTTATGAATCAATAAACTTTGTTTGAAATACAACAGCTGGCCAGTCCCTGCATGGGGCAGGTTTTGGGGTGATCAGTGTTCCCCTATAGAGGTAAGGCCAGCTCCTAAATCTTGGCTCAAATCTAAGCTCTTGTAAAGCATCAGGCAATGTTCATCTCACCAGCCCCATTTCAGAGCCATTCGTTTGAATTTCTTGGAAATGAAGCTGTCAATGGTTTTTAACTCTGTCATACAGCAGGAAATGAAATTATGCTCTTGTTATGTTGCCAGTACAAGCTGGGATTAATATTTCTTGAAGCTTTTTATGGTGCAGCGAAACAAGGAGGTTCTGGAAAGAGGATGAAATGGCTCTGCCTTGGTTTGCCAGCTGAGTGAAATGCCCCTCTCTGCCCCTCAGTTTTGTGGCCCTCAGAGCTGCCTGCTGACCATCACACACATCTGCTGTCACTGCCCACAGGCAGGAGCCGTGTGTGAGGTGCAGGTGACATGCTCAAACCTTTTCTTCATTCCACAGCACCACTGTAATTACCCAGATCTCAATTACTGCCCTCCTAAAACTCATCCACGGCATCAGCAATAATTAATTGAAATGGGAAATTCTCCTGCACTTAGTGCCTTCAGTGAGACCTGGACAGGCAGACAGGACAAGGGGAAATGGCCTTGAGCTAAAGGAGAGTGGATTTAGATCAGAAATAAGGAAGAAATTCTTCCCTGTGAGGGTGGGGAGGCCCTGGCACAGGGTGCCCAGAGAAGCTGGGGCTGCCCCTGGATCCCTGGAAATGTCCCAGGCCAGGTTGGACGGGGCTTGGAGCACCCTGGGATGATGGTGGAAGGTGTCCCTGCCCATGGCAGGGGGTGGGATGGGATGATCTCTAAGGTCCCTCCCAACCCAAACCATTCCATGACTCTGTGATTCCTGTTCCATTTCCCCACGGAGTGCAATCCATGTGAAGAAGTGCTGGACCCTCTGTCTCTGCTCCCTCCTGAGGAGCTGTAGCCCACCTCTAGAGCAGTGGGGTTGATTCCCAAGGCTGAGTGCTCTCTCTGGACCCTGTGCCTGGATGTGGGGGGAGACTCCCAGCAGGTTTTTATTGGGAAATAGGTTGCAGCAGGGCTGTGTT
Source organism: Edolisoma coerulescens (assembly GCA_013397115.1). Lineage (NCBI taxonomy): Eukaryota > Metazoa > Chordata > Aves > Passeriformes > Campephagidae > Edolisoma > Edolisoma coerulescens. The sequence goes on from VWZW01002173.1 coordinate 546,801, forward strand.
GGGATGCTCCCATACAGCCAGAGGCCTGAAATTAACCCTGGAGCCTTGCTCCAGACTGGCAGGCAGCTTAATTGCTTTTTGTTAGCAAGCTAAAGGATTCATTTGAAGGTGTAGAACTGTTTGTCTTTTTGCTGGCTTTGGCCTAATTACATGTAACCCATGGACTGGAATCCAAGCTGTTAATATTCATCTGATGTTTGCAGAGCCTCTGAATAGAGGCACTCGATGTGCTGCAGCTTCACATGCTGCATCTTCTGTTGTTGGACCACACAAAGCTCATTCTCCATCCTAGGATCCAATCCTGCCACTCCTGTGAGTGCTGTCAGCAGAATCAGGAGGTTCATCCTTTCTGTTGCATTTTTAATCTTTGAAACCCCAGGTGTTCATGTGTCCCTGGGTACCCCCATGGCCAAACCATTCTGGGGCTTGTTCAGGGCAGAAATGTTACACTTAAGTGAAAAAAGAGCAGCTTGCAATCTGTAGATGAGCCCTGGCTTATTTAAGATATTCCAGGAATTGGTGGCATTTATTTCTGGAATTTTCAGGGCTGGGCTCTGGGGTTTTTTGGTGTAGTTAACACCCCAGTGCCCTGCCTGACAGGTCAATAACTCTCTGCCCATTACGTGCCAGCAGCACAGCCAGGTTTGCTCTTGCTACATGATAGAAGTTGAAGCATCCAGATGGAACCACATAGGTTGCAGCCCCCTGCATTATCCCATCTTTTATTTAGGCCTGACAAGCTCAATTAGCATTATCTTGTGCTTCTGCATCGAGGGGACTCTTGTTGGAAAGGCACAAGAAAAGAGGAAAAGTGGAAGATAAAGGAAGAATATTACTGAGGCAAAAGCAGTGAAAAACTGAAAGGGATTTATCTGGGAAGAGCTTTCCCCTGGTACTGAACAAACAGCTATATTACTGAGAATTCTCTGAAACATGGCTTTTTAGATGCCAGTGCTTCACAGATTTCCTTTTCAACACGCTGCAATCTTGCAAGTAAGTTGATGCTGATCATACAGGTGAAAGAGGATACACACAACCCCTTGTAATGAAATGGGGATATGATTAATAACCTGGATGCTTTAGCTCCTTGTCTGTTTGCTGGTCCTGTCCCCTCAGCTACAACCCTGGTTTTTTGGGGAGAAAACAGGGGCTTCTCTCCTGAGTCCATGCTATCTGCACAGCTCAAGGTTCACTCACAGACTCGAGCAATCTCATCCATTTATAATCTATCCCTTCCCTTTGGCTCAAGGATGCATTTAAATGGCCAGGACATAGGATTTTTTCATTTTGGAGCAATTACTCAATTTCTGGCAGCTAGGCTCAGGCACTGCATTGAAGTGGCTGTGCAGGCTGTGCCTTCCAGAGGTGTTGGGCACCTGCTGCTCCCTCTGGTGCTGTGACCTTTTCAGGCTCAGTAAAACATATAATCCAGCTCCACTCCTCTGCTGAGGAAAGGCAGTTTATGGCCAGTCATAAAAGGGCAAAACATTTGGTGCCTGGACACATGTGAGGAGCAGGGAGTGGGACATGAGGAGCAGCAGCCTTGCTCCCAGCTGGCTTTGATTCCGAGGAGATGAGGGGATTCTGAGGAGGTATGGGGAGGTGAAGCCTGGCACCTCCAGAACGCCCTGCAAACCCCACAGGCTGTTCCAGCCCAGTTTCACAGCGTCCTGCTGCAGTCCCCAGCAGCACACCGTGACTCACGGGCTGCGTGCTGGTTTTTGGGCTCTCCCCATGGCTTTCAGCACTTGTGGTGGTGTGTCCTGGTTTGTCCGCCCCTCTGAAGCACTCCTGCAGCAACTCAGCTGGAGAAGGCAAGGTCAAAGCAAGTGCTCTGCACACGGAGTGGAAGGTGGTGAATTCTGCAGTGCTCCTCCCTTCCAGGGCGAGTTTGTGCCAGAGAATCATCCTGGCTGTGTCCAGCAGAGAATCCAGCTGTGCCGAGGTTGCCACCCACCAGCATTAGGTGGCCTGGACTGACATGATTGAGCACCCAAAAGCCAGAAGAGAGAACTGAGTTTGATTCCTAAGTTTTAGGAATGGTTTCTCAGAGAGGAAGAGGCACTTTCGTAAGCCCAGCAGCATCTCCAAGTGTAATGCAGGTACCTTTAGCAATGATAAGTTTATAGACTCTTAGAAAGGCTTGGGTTGGAGAGGACCTTTGAAGATCAAATCCCAGCCTGACTGGCTATGTAGAAAAAAATCAAAGACAATATTCTGGAAATAGGGCAAAGAGAAATGAGGCTGAGTTTGTTTATTTTTTGCCTTGCTACTAACAGAGTCATCAGCACCCAAACATCTGGGTTAGCCATGCCTGCTCAGCCCACCAGTTCTCCAGAGACATGTGTGAGTTACTTGATTTTGACCTGGCTGGAGGTAGTTAACATTATCAGCACAGATGCCCCTTATCTCTCTGACCTTCAGCATGAAAAGAGGCTCTTATCAGGTAGTGATGAAGGAGAGAGAATGGATGGCAGGAAGAACAAAGCCTGGGTGATATCTTCCTCATTGTTTCTCCCTGCTGAGGCTTTTTAGAGAACTGTTTCTCTGCATGACCTTCCCACTGCTCCGATTTATTTGACTATTAAAATAAAAACTGAACTTAACTGCAATATGACTGCAGAAACAAAACGGTGTCAGTTCCCATAATTTACCTGCACTAAAACCAGCACAATCCCCAGTTCTCCGTGTTTCCTCCAATGTAATATTCCCTGGCCTTCTCATTAGCTATCGTTGTTTCCATCCAAGATGCTGGGAGATGAAAAGTATTTGAGAGATGTATATATACACATATATATATGTATGTATAACCTAAATACATTGTGGAATGCAGCGCATCACAAGCTATAATAAAAATTTTAATTATGAATATCGTCTGCACATGGAGGTTATAAATAGCAGAGATGCTAAAGCCTGCATTTTCCAAGTACAAACAAACTGATTCCCCAGGGCTGGGGGAAGCAGCCAAGGTTCTGGGAAGGGATGGCCGGTGCCACAGCTCATCTGACAGGTCTGCTGTGCTGTCACCCAGGAGGGAATGGCCCTGCTCTCTGCCTGACCTGGTGAAGCCACTTGTGGTTTTCTTTTCCATTGCAACCAACCCCATTTCCATAATTCCTGAGCCTCTCTGGCTGTGCTCCAGAGGTGGAGTCCTTTATCCATCTTATAACAGAATGCAGTTGCTGTGCTGTCTTGTTGACATTGCAGTGGCCATTCCCAAGTGGGGGGCCTCGGACACTGCAAAATCAAGGAAACTTTTCCTAACTTCCTCCATTACAGTGTGTTCTTTCCTGGGCTCTGCCACGTGGGATCTTGCCCCAGCTTTCAGGTTTTTAAGGCTCACAGTCCCAGTGATGCCTTATCTGCTATGTACAACTTTAAATTTGGGTTTTTTCTCCTTTGTGCCCTGTTTGCTTTCCTCACCTAAGAGCCTTGCTGCCTTTTGCCAGACAAGGGTAGCTCTTGCCTGAAGTCAGTTACCTGCATCCTGGTCCAAGAATTCACTTTCCATGCATCCCAATATTTATTCATGAGTATTTCTGGACCATGCTGTGCTTCATGAACATCCTTCTCTGTGCTGGAGCCAAAATCCCCCAGTGTCCCTCTGGGAGCTGCATCCTGGGGAGCTGCTCTCCCTTTCCACGCAGCTGCCTTGCCTGCTGGTGCAGGGGGTGCTCCAGGTGTGTTTTCCCTTATTTTCCTCTGCCAAGGGCTCACTGTCCCAGGGCACTGCCACAGCTCCTCCTCAGGGCCACTGCAGCTGCTGCCCAGGACTTTGCCTTGCCCACTGCAGCCTGGGCTCGTCAGTACTTCCATCTCTTCCCTGGCTGTCTCATCCCCTGACTGCTCTAATTGCGTTTTCCAGTGCTAGATTGCCCTCCTTTAGTGATTTTTCTTGTATTATTTTTGAGACTGATCCTATTAAGTTCTTACCCTGCAGTATGTCATCCCCAGCTTTGAAAGCAAAGTCATTTGTTGCCAGCTGCAGCTGAATTACCTATGCATTAATTGCCTTTGTAGCTTCCTGATTTTCTCGCAGACTTTGTCTTCCTGTGACATCTTTTTCTTTGAAAAATGTTAAGCACCATTTACGTCAAAGAGCCTGCTTGGATTTTTGCTGCTTGCTTCTCTGAGCTTGTCACCAAACCCCCGAGCTCTGCTGATGTTATTACCAGCTTGCCCAACACATATTACAAAATTAACAGCTTTGAAACTGCACATGAGTTGGCCTGTGTCGAGTTCTGTAAAGATTAAGTTTCTCCTGATCCTCTTTCTGCAGTGCCTTCTGCTCAGGACACACAAGGACATCTTTCTTGTGCCAGCCTGCTTGAAAGCCAGCACTGATATATTTTCTGTGCTGTTTCCTGCTCTGGGTTTAGCACAGAGCAACAAAGAGGCACACGTGGAGAGAGAAATACATTAAATAGAGTCTAATGACTTCTCCTACGCTTTGCAGCACCGCTAATTACACAGCAAAAAAAGCACCTTTGAAGTTCCTGTGCCTCTCAGGCAACCAGCCTCCCTTACTCAGCAGCCTGCAAGGTAAATGTTCCATCTCCTCCTTCCTTCCTAGAGGGAAGTACAGCTTGAGCACATCCTAACCCTGTGGGGCTGCTGGTGGCTCTTCCTGGGGCGGGACAGCAGCAGAGAGCTGCTCCTGTTGCAGAAATCACTGCCAGCACTCCTGGCACGACTAGAAAGCTTCCCAGCCCTCCTTCAGAGGCACTCAGCCACAGCCAGACAGCCTGGTCCCCAGGGCATTGTCACAGCCATCTATATCTGCATCTGACAGGCAGCAGCCTGATTTCCAGCTTAGCCCGCTGCCTGTTGTGTAATAAAACACAGGAAAGGCACACACAGCCCTTTTCGTGCCAGCCAGAGCGATGCTGGAGATCTTTGTACCTTATTCCTTCCACGTGGGCGTGGGGAGGATTTGCATCCCAGGAACACACTTGCCAGAGGAAGGAGCAGGAGCCCTTGGGCACCTCTGCATGGCACAGAGGAGCTGGAGCAACTGAGTATCCTGGGATGGGTTGGCAGTGGAAAAGTTTGAGGATCTCAGCATGCCTGGCTGCTGAGGATTGCCATCACCCCAGCGTCAGGTTTTATGGAATCACAGAACGGTTTGGGTTGGAGGGAACCTTAAACATCTTCTCATCCCACCCCCTGCCATGGGCAGGGACACCTTCCACTACCCCAGGTGGCTCCAAGCCCCGTCCAGCCTGGCCTGGGACACTTCCAGGGATCCAGGGACAGCCACAGCTTCTCTGGGCACCCTGTGCCAGGGCCTCATCACCCTCACAATAAAGGACTTTGTCCTAATATCTAACCCTGCCCCTGGGAGCTGAGTGTTTGAACCACAGCTCTGCACCAGCCTGATCCAGAGCAAACCTCAGAGTGCCACAGCCGGGTGCAGGGACACCTGCAAAATCCACAGGATGGCCAGAATCCATCTCAGCCTGTCAGTCCTGAGCCAGCCGAAGCTCAGGGCTATCCCAGGGCTTCCAGGGATGCTAGGAACTTGAGAGCCAGGAGATGGGACTCCCATGCCTCGATTTGCCACAGGCTTCCCACGGGATGTGCTTCAGCCCCTGCGTGCTAAGCTAAATTCACAGTGATTTCCTCCACCAGCTTCCCAGCCACGAGGGAGCTGGAATACTGAACTCATGGAGAGCTTGAGGAAGCTGGAGGCTGTGGCAGTGGTATCCACCTCATGCAGAAAGCTGACAGCATCTTCCCCTGCTGGGTCAGGACTCGCTGCTGTTGTTTGGCAAAGTATGATCCAACCTGTACGGCCCAACAAGGAGAGGGTGATGGAAATCTTTATAGAAAACATCTCAGGAACTGTAAACAACACATTTTCTACACAGAGATAAAGACAGAGATTAATGCCTGAATTATCCGGGATAATTAGTGTAGCAGGTAATCATTTAAAATCTGGCACATCTGTGAATACATCACTTTGACTGAATTAGAAAATATTTGCAACTGCTACAGTGAAATGGCTTCAGCCATCCCACAGGGAAATCTTTGTGGGAGATTAATTCTCACTTCAAATGGCAGAGATTTGCAAGAGGATTATGTGGCCAGGATGACACATTCACATTGTGATAGGAAGTGAGACAGGCTTTTTTTTTTCTCACAGCAAAGCCGAGTGCTGGTTTCTTTGAGTTCATGTATTCTTTGAGCTTGAGGGCTCGGCCCTCTTAAGTAGAGTGTTTGATAGCTGAAATGCTGAACAGTGCTTGAAAGAAAATGGTGACAAGAACAAGGGCGAGCGAGACAGAAGCTCTCAAAGAGAGGACAGTGAAATCCCAACTTAGATTAAAATTCCTGAAGCAACAAGGTCACGCTGGCAAAGCTGGTGAATGGAGGGTTTTAGCTTATTGTAAATGTTACCAAAGAGTTGTCATCTAGGAACACTGCATGGGACAGCACAGGGCTGGGAGGATGCTGTACTCACTGCTCAGACTCAGGCACCTCCCAAAAATGTGTCCCTTGCCCAGGGGCCAGCAGTCACTGGGGGAACACCCCAAACCTGGAGCATGTCTGGTGGGGCCACATTCACAGCCAGTGCAAGGACTGATGTCCTGGCTGTAACTCACAGCTGCTCCAGGTTTGAACTGGGCACAGAACAGATGCTGAAAGGGTTTTTTGGTACTCAGCAGAGGGAGGAGGGTTCGGGGAGCTGCAGCTCTGTGTGGGGATTTTATTGCTTCCAGCACTAAGGAGAGCTCTAACCAAGAAAATGGTGGTTTCCTGGCACACAAAGACATTGTCAGTAAAACCAAAGTGTCTCTTTGCTGTATATTTCCGACACAAAACTGCTACCAGGAGCTCTCATCTGATTTGCTCAGGTTCGCAAAACATCAAGGTGAATAATTGAGACAGGCTGAGTTTGTAAACCCTGGGGGATTTGCAGCAGAGCAGAGAAGGGAAGAAAAGATACTTTGAGCTCTGTACAGAGGGTCTGGTCTGTGTTTTAAGAGAGGTTACAGTGCACTTGTTGACTGAGACAGCACAAGAAGAAATACAGGCAGGGTGAAGCCAGCATCCCCCAGCCTCACCCACAGACACGCTCAGACCAACAGGGATTTGTTCAGACCAGCCTCAAAACTTCCCAAGGGAAAAGTCCTGCTCAGCTTCACAGCACTCAGCTCCTAGGGAAGCCCTTGTAGTCACAGAATCCAGAATGGTTTGGCTTGAGATCACCTTGTTCCAACGCTGTGCCGTGGGCTGAGACACCTTCCATGAGACCAGGGTGCTCCAAGCCCTGTCCAGCCTGACTTGGGACACTTCCAGGGATGAAGTGTCCCATCCAGCTATTTTAAAATGAAAGAACAAAAAGTAAAAAAAAAAAAACAACAAACCCAGTTTGTGCAGAAAAGCTTTTTCAGCCCTTTCCTTCCTTTCCCAGACACAAATTTGCAATCCCCAAGGCAGAGGTTTGCCTTACCTTCCTCTTCAAACAGCATCCAACATCCAAACTGCCTGTGTCCAGGACGTGCCCTTTTAGGATGTGCTGAAGGAACCTGCTGCCAAGTCACCACTCCTGATCCCACCACTGACACTGGGCCTTTGATGGACCTTGGACCTTCCCTGATGGAGGGGAAGGGTGGATTTATCACAGAATATGCTGAGTTGGAAGGCAGCACATTGACACCTACTCCTGTGTTGACAACTTAAAAGATACATCTCTATCCAAAATAAGCCTTTGCACTCTCCTTCAGTTCCTGCCTTGCCTGGAGCTCCCCAGCTGCCCCAGGCAGTGCTGGCAGTGCTGCCAGGTGTTTGTAGGTCCTGCTCAACCCCAGCAGGGCTGTGTAATTCAGCCCTGGCCTCATGCAGCTCTTCCCCTACGAAATGCTGCAGATGCTCAAACCAGCATCATGCAGCTGCCACTGGGCTTTTCCTGGTGGTGAGCAGGGGAGGTTTAGCTTGGATATCAGGAAAAATTCCTTCTCCTAAAGAATCTTCAAGCCCTGGCACAGCTGCCCAGGGCAGTGGTAGGGTCCTCATCCCTGGAGGGATTTAAAAGGTGTGTGCATGTGGCACTTGGGCACAGGGGTTAGTGGTAGCCTCGGGGAATGGTTGGAGTTGATGATTTTAGAGGGCTTTTCCATGATAAATGATTCTATATCCAAGTGCAGCACAGAAGGTGCAGCTCAGGGCCCTTCTCTGGGGAGGGATTTGCTCTCCCCCCTCCCTGGTCCCTCTGGGCTCACCTGGCCTGCAGTGCCCATCATTCCTCTTGGTTCAGCTCAAGCTGCCCAGACATGGAAAGGCTCAGGTGGAAAGATGGGCATGAGGGAGCTTTTAGGTGCAGGGAGCAGCCAGCCCTGCTTCTGGAAGGGGCTGGGGCATCTCTGCCTGTATCTGGGAGCAGCTGATAGGCAGGAGTTGTCCTCTGGGCTGGCAGGTAGAGACAAATGAACTAAAAATGAGCAGGAGTTGTTCTTCTTTTTTTTTATGGTGGCAGTAATTCCTCCTGCTACAAACTGCGTTTTTTACTACCCAGAACTTCATTTCCAGCAGCATCAACCTGTGATACTTCACAGCAGTGCTGCAGTTCGCCTGTTTATGGGGTCTGATGGTGTGTGAGGGAAAAGGGGCACGTCAGGCCGCACCTCTGAGTCTACCCACGGCTTGCTGTGGTAAACTGGCAGGGGACAATCCTGTTCTGGGCTGGTTCAGGCCATCTGCAGAGATTAATGTGCTCCTGGGCCGCTGAGACAGTCGTTCTAAATCGAGGGCTGCACAAAATTTGAATACATTACCGAAATGGAGCTCGGCTGCACCTCAGTGTCAAAATGTGGGCGTATTTTACCTGTGTCAGGGCGCTGGAGCATGGCCAGAGAGCCAGTGTAGTAATTTTTTGGCCATGATGTTCAGCCATATTTTATTAAACTCCCAGTCCTGCAGTTCAGTGCCCGCCTGCGAGAGCTGCAGCCCCGCACCCCGCGCTCAATAAGCTGCTTGTTCCAAGCTCGCCGAAATCCCCTTGGAAAATTAAAGTCCTGCATTGTCCTTTTCTCCCACCTTGCGCTGCTCCTTAGCCTGAATCATCGTGGCTTTGGTTTAATCTCGTGTCAGACACCGTTCAGGCAAACGCTGAGCGGCTGAAATGTCACACCCATCAGCTTAGCACTGTCCTCTGCAGTGGTAACAACACACAAATCCCCCGTTTCACTTCAGTGTTCTGGTGTCACCTGTGTTCAGCGCAAATTATTTCCCTCCCTTCTCTGCCTAATGGCAGAATTCCTGCAGAACGTACAAAACAGTGGCATTTTTTTCAACTTTAAAACTAGCACAAAGCAGCACGAGATCTGTTTTGGATCTCTGGCTGCAGGGAGCTGCCTCTGCCCTGATGTTGGAGGGAATATGCTCTTTGTTACTGGGTTGGCTCCATGGATTAAATTGCAGAGAGTGCTCCCCAAATCCAGCTGCTTTGAAGCCTGTAAGGTCAGTCTCTTCCATAACTCAGCATTCCTTTCCTGGGGACTCTACGGACCCTGTGTCTGTCTGTGCAGCTCTAAAATGATGGTGTTAACTTCCCACCTCTTCTTCCACCACTTTGTTGGGATGAAAAACACTAGGGCACAGCAAGCCATCACGGTGATAATATAAATGCAAAAAAACCCCACCAACCTAAGAGTAAAATGTCTCCTGGCTTCTGTAAGGATAATGCAGAGGCAAGATGTAAAATACGGCACACATAAAATGTGTCATTTCCTTATAAGAGCAGAATTAATGGAGGCCATAAAAAACAAATCAAAAACCACTATGGAAGACCTTTTTCCCAGGGAAGAATATGAGAATTCATTGCATTTAGACATGAGGAACAGTGGTTTGTGATAATAAAAGTGCTAGCAAAAAGCAGAATAAGAAATGTGTTTTCTTGCTTCTTGCATTGGTGAACTAATAAGCACAACCTCTTAAGGACAAAGCTGGCCTTGGAATTCTCCCTGCTGGGTCTTGCTCTCCTCTCATGTCTCAGTGGTTGGTATTTTTTCACTCCAGCTGCATTTCACACCAATTTTTTTAAGACCACCCCCAGCGAGGGAGATGTAAGGAGTGATACTGCTCTGTCTGCAGCTGGAGAAATCCCTCATTGCTCACTCCTCACCTCCTCAGCCGTGGGCACTGGCTACAGGAACCCCTGCCTGCAGCTGCTGATGGTCTCTGCCCTTCTCTCACAGGACCACGCGGATATCGAGTGGAAGTTCGCGCGGACGAAGCTCTGGATGAGTTACTTCGACGAAGGTGCCACTCTGCCCCCTCCTTTTAACATCGTCCCCAGCCCCAAGTCAGTCTGGTACCTTTGCAAGTGGATCCACAACCAGCTGTGCCCAGGTGACGACTCTGACAATGAACAGAAGAGGCACGAAAACCTCAAAACATTCACAGTAAGGAGCTTACGGGTTTGGGCTTCATTTCTGGAGGGTGTTGGGCATGTTCAGGGTCGTGAGGGATCAGCAGAGGGTTGCTGGATCATAACTTGCTCAGAGCCATCAGGAGCCCTAAAGACAGGACCAGACAGGTGACACCCCTGTGCCTTTCTCTTTCCAGGAACGACATGCTGACAACCTGATTCAGAATCAACATTACCAGGTAAACTCTTGGGCACAGAAAGTTTTTACGTGCTGTTTCTTTCTCCTCCTCATTTTCTAATACTTCAATTCTTGCTTGCTTCCAGAAGATATTTTGATAAGTGTAGGTCCTCTAAGAGGATTTTGCTTATCATGGATTAAAGCATTTCCTTGTTGGAGGTGGATGGTTCAGTGAATCTGTCCTTGCCTTTCAGCCCCTCTGGAATAGTGGAAAGCTTTGCAGGTATCAGTGTGGCTGCTGAAGTCAAGGTCACATCCCCATTGCCATCAGGCTGTCAGGACATCCTGATTAAAACTATTTTTGCAGCATTTTTGCACTCTTGAATTGTTCCTCTCTTGCTCTTTTTTGTAAAGCACCCCTAACTCAGACTGTGGTTGGGATGTTCTTTTGTTTGGGATGGCTCAGGAAAGGAGGATTGATTCCTTTGCTGAATCTTGCTGGTTTTGTTTATCCTCAGCCTGCCTGTCATCAAGTACTCATTAAACTTAACCTTACAAAAGGATGAACCTTTATTAAAAACACGAGCTTCAGCCCTTGAATTCAGTGGGATGTATTCTGCCAGCATGCTGGAAGGAAAAAAAATTCTCCAGAATGTTAGGTGGTACGTTAGGCTCCACTGCCAAAAGCCATTAGTAATTTGTCTTACTGAAGACATCTCCTGCCTTCTGAAGAGCACTTTTATCCAAAGTTGGTGGTTAACATAATTAGTCACCTTTGACAGCTGACACATGGTGCTTTCTGACTTTGCAGCACAGCTTACAGCGATGACATTGGGACCTCTTAAAACCCTCCCAGCAGAGCCTTGGTGCAGACACCATCTTCAGCCTGGTGCTGCTCAGACTTGTTTATGAAGGGGGGGAAATGCAGGGCAGGTTTGGAGAAGTCTTCCCTGCACACAACCTGCACCAACAGCCTCGGTGTGTTTTGGCTGGCACAGATAAATGGACAAGCTCAAAGCACCACTTTGCTTCTGTAAAGCCATCAGGGAGGGACATGAGCAGAGCAAAATGGAGCTTATCCAACCAAAAGCATGGAGCGTAGCAAACAGGTAACCCAGAGGAGTGAAAGTCCTTGGAGAAGTCACTGAGGGTGTGATTTGGCCCTTCCAGTGCTGCCCTCGGGCGGTGCAGCCACCCTTAAAGGAGTTTCTGCCCTTAGGGAACACCCAGGCAGCTGCAGACATGGTTTGAGGTGAATTTCCGTTGTCCCATGGGGTCCTGGCTGTTCTTCACATTATTTACTGCTAACACAGCCTCCTTGGCTTTCAAATACTTGATAAACCACCTTCAAATGCCAAATTCAGCCCATCAGGATACGCAGTGTGCACACATGAGATTGGTAATTGTAAAAACTTTCAGCAGCTGAGAATAAAGAGCACATCTAAGAACTGCTTGGAGAGAACACTCCAAGAATTTTTTTTTTCTCCACAACTTGGACATCTTCAAACCCCAGTACAAAACACCTGCTTTGCCTTTAGTTAAAAACCGAGCTTCCATAAGATGGGAGCCGTATTGCCCCTTCCCAAGGTTTGCTCTGCTTGAAAGGAAGCATTTTGTTTCCAGTGGTGAGTGATTTTTAGCCAGCAGAGTCAGGACAGCTGCTGTTGGCAAGAGCTCAGGGAAACGCAGCAAGAACAGAGTTTGGGCTGAGCTAGCAATTGAATCACTTGGATTGTTTCCTATTCCAGGAAGTGATAAGAAATCTTGTGAAAAGATACGTCGCAGCAATGATAAGAACTTCCAAAACCAACGAAGGTTTAACCGAAGAAAACTTCAAGGTAATTTATTATTCCTCACTAATAATTTGTGTCATTAATTCAAACAGCCACTTGCAGAGTCTGCACTAACTCGTTAAGGTGATTTGTGATGTGTGGAAATGGGATTATGACTGGAGCTGGGAATATATCTGATGGGCCTGTGGGGTTTTTTGGGCAGAGTGAGTTATTATTGAGTGTCTTCCTATATGATCACCTCCCAGATTTTAATATACAACGTGCTATGCAGACAAAAGCGTTGGGAAAGGGCAGGAATGAAGGATGTGATTTGAATCAACATCACATTCCCAATCCTAATGCAGACAGAGCCAAAGAATGGGTTGGGGTTGATGGATATTAAGAACACTCACCAACAAAGTTAAAGTTGGGCCTATCAGCTAGACAGGATTCCTGCCATATTTCAGCAGTTTCCCCTCTTCTGTAACTCTTTTATCTGACTTTTTTTGGGGGGCAGGGGGTGGGCAGAGGGGGTTGATCAACAGGGCCAGTCCCCAGCCTTTGGAGACAAAAGCCTTGCGAGGTCCCCAGTTCTCAGCACTACCAACACATCATTTCTGTGTGTCACTGGACATGCATGTGATGTTCTTGGGTGATTTGGTATCGGCCACTGGCACAACTGAACCGCCCTCCCGAGGGAACGTGGTCATTCCTTCATGCCAGATAAGGCTGCTGGGAGTAACTCCTGTCTCCTCTCGCCCCAGGAATTAAAACAGGACATCTCCAGTTTTCGCTATGAAGTTCTTGACCTCTTGGGGAACAGGAAGCCCCAGAGGAGGAGTTACTCTACCAGCAGCACAGAGGTGTCCCAAAAGGACGAAACAAACGAGGACGGCGCTGGAGAAAAATCCAGAGCCAAGAGCGTGTCTTTCAATGTAGCCAACAAAAAAAAGGACTTCAACGTGTCTGCTCTGATTAAAACCATGTCTGGCATCAACATGGTGGAAGAGAAGCCAAAAAGCAACGGGATCAGCAAGCGCTCCTTTGTCCGAAACGGGAACAGAGTTCAGAGACTCTCCAGCTCCAAGAAGGAGTCCTTCAAGAGACTGGGCCTGCTCTTCTCCAAGATGAACGGCCACGTGCCTGAGCCCAGCTCAGAGCCCATGTACACCATTTCAGATGGGATCATCCAGCCACACTACATGTGGAAAGACATTAAATATTCTCCGATGGACAGAGAGAGAGAAGAGAATTGTTCCAAAAGTGAAATTAACCTCAATGAGGTGGCCTACAGCGGGAACACGAGACTCACAGGACAGAGCAAGGAGTGCCCTGTGGTTTGTACCAGCTCCCTTCACTGTGCTTCCAGTATTTGTTCCTCTAACTCCAAACTTATAGACTCGTCAGAGGATGTGTTTGATTCATGGGGAGAGGCCTGTGACTTGTTTATAAACCAGTGGAAAGATGGGCAGGAGGATCATGTCACCACTCGGCTCTAGGCAAAGCTCTCTTAACTCTCACTGGAAAACTCAGCCAAGTATTGGTAATTGTTTGCTCTCATCTGGTTCAGCATCGCTGTTTCCTTTCTGTCCACAGGTAAAAAAAAAGTGTAAACCTACTTATGTTATAGCCTATTTTATAGCCATCTGTACCTTTTTTAATTTACTTTTTTTAACACTCACTAAACTAAAGGTTTCACCATTTATAAGGTCACCATAAACCACAGGAATCCCTTTGGATGCAGTCTTAGTCTCCAAACCCCACAGACTTCAGGCATGCAGGTGGCTGAGGAAAGGATTTCTCCAGTGCTCCCATCATCATCCCACCCCAGCTGGGTTTCAGTGCTGCTGTCCAACACCATTGGCTCTGCATCCTGCTCAGTTTTCCTCATCAGCACAAACAGCTGGTGAGCAGGAGGCTGAGAATCACACTGAAAATATTTTTTAAAAGGGTTTCAACCTGTAACTGGGGTTTTTGTTGTTTCCTTTGAGCAATATGACTTCTGATTCTTTTGGTTGTGCTTGTTTTTTTCAGGCCACTATATTAATATTGTAAATTATTACTGAATATGAGACCCCTTTGATCATCCACCTGGAACATGTTTTTGTTGCTAACATACTTGCTTATTTACCTAATTTTCCTTTTGGGGAGCAGAAGGACCTTCCAATTAGGCTGACAGTGGGAGCCAGCACCTGGCCTTGCCTCCAGCTTCTGTGTAGATGAAAAGAAAACAACCCTGGCTGCTCGAAATATAAACCTCAGAGTAGTTTCTAATAGGCTGAACCAAACCCCAGCTCTAAGCCTTGCCCTTATTTTGCAATCCCTAATTTTACTTCCAGTGCTGCATCCACTTTTTGCTGCCTCTCTGATGGGTGTGGGGCTTCAGGGGGAAAACCATCTCCTGAGGAAGAGCATCTTCCCTGGGCCCCTGAGCTGTGGAAAAGCAGCCTAAGCAAGAGCAGCTCCAGCTGCACCAGCGGCGTGGAACAGCTCTGCAGGTCCTTCTTCGAGGTGCAACAAAAAGGAGTGTGGCAGGACGTGGCATCTTTTATTACCTTTTATTTCCCGGCGGTGGGAGTGTCGGGACAGGGCTGGGCACTGTCACTGCTCTTGTCCCAAGGAGCATCAGAGAGGGGGAGAAGACAACCCCATCAAGGGCAAGGGGCTTGAATTCTTAACAGGGATTTTTAGGGGGGTTTTATTTTAATTTTAATTTTTTAACAGTGGGATACTTGAACTTTCCCCTGCAGTGTTGCTGAGGAGAACTGATGGTTGGCACTCAGCACCACCTCAGAGCTGTTCTTGGTCAGCTGCCTCCTTGGAGGAAGCAAGTCCTGCCCAGGAGCTCGGGAATGGCTTTGTTCCTGCCCTGGTGCAGGGCTGTGCTCCCAGGAGGGGTTACTGAGCTGCAGCATTTCCCCAGGGGGGCTGCCAGCAATCACCTCACCTGGGAATGGGGCTGTGAATTGCCTCTGGGTAAATACAATGCTGGAAAATCTACACCTGCCACAGCAGCAGGTCAGATTTCACCAGCAAGGGGCACGAGCAGCTCTGCTGGCAGCAGGGAGGGCCAGGAGCAGAGGGATGAGAGATGCTGGGGCACCTGCAGCTGGACACTCTGCCCGAGCTTTAAACCTGGCTCCCTCCTCTTGTGAAGGAAACTCTCCTGGTGGGGTTTTTCCTCTGGGCACTCGTGCAGCTTCACCCAGAAAGCCCCATGGAGCAGAAATGTGAGTGATGCAGCAGCTCCTGGGGCAGAGCTGAGGTGCCAACACCCTGGGCTCATGGAGGAGTTCAGTGCAGACCTCGAGGTGGAGACTGTGGCTCCAGGCCAGCCCTGTGTGAGATAAATCAGCAGTGAGGAGCAGAGACTCAAAAAGGTTTCTGTATTCCTTGCTTATAATGACACCAGGCTTGTTACCAGCAGGCAGTGTAAAACCCCAAATATTTAAGCCTCTGGATGTGTTAGTTAAGTCAGAGTGAAAGGCATTTTTGTATCAACAGATTTCAGGCTTTCACACTAATTGCAGGGTTAGAGTTGTCTTTGAAAACTGCGTTTCCTCTTCGTTCATGGAAGGCTGAGCAAACTGACATTGGTGGTACACAAGGAGACTTGCAAAACCCGAGGCTGGGGAGCAGCTTGCTGATCATTCCATGAGGAAATCCAGCACCTCTGGCTGAAGGAGCAAATCCATTGATAGGGGAGAGCCACAGAACCCACCAAGGCAGTGCTCACAATAAAAGCCCACAGGTCAAGAAACCAAACTGAGCACGTTTCTGCAAAGATAAACATTAGCAGGAGCTGCTACAGGGGGGTGAACTCGAATCCTTTGATGCCTCACCTAACCCACGCTGCAGTCTGTGAACTCTGCTTGACGTGGGGCCAGCAGATCGTTGTGGTATTTCCTGGGTAAGGAGTAAGAATGAAAACAATTCAGCTATGCAGATTGCATCAGCTGGGCTTGAAAGCGGGCCAGAAACAGAGTTTGTGTCCTTGGACAGCGGAAAGGCTTTTAAGTGTTCCGTGAGAACAAGCTCCCAGCGCTGGTGACGCTCACATGGTGTCACTCCAATGCATCACCAGGTACAAACAAGACAGGGAAAAGGAATTAACTCTGCAGTGCTGCCCCCCAAAACCATAAAAATCCCTTCCCAGTGCAGGCTGTGTGAGTCACGTTCCCCTGCTGTGCCCCGAAAGGGCCCGGGTGGGAGCTGCCACGTCCGGATCACAGATCTGCAAACCCTCAGTGGGAGATGCTTCACGTGGCTCCTGGGCTGGGGCTCCCCTGGGCTTTGTTCCATGACTGAGATCCTTCCTTGCTCCCAGCTACGAGCGAGTCTGAGCTGACTTTGGAACTCAACACGAATATTTGATTTGGCTGTGATTAATACATGTGTCCAGGAGTTTGCAGAACTCAAATTGGTCCCCCAAAAGGCAAAATTCTCTTTGATTGCATCTATGCATCCCTGTTGATAGCAATAGACTTTGGAGCAGCTGGTGAATTATTATTATGCTAAAACAGGAGCTTCAGGGGAGCAAAACTGAAGTAGCTTCTGAAAAATACATTTGATAAGGAAAAAAACAAAAACCAACCCAGGTTTTGCTTAATTCACTTGCAGTGACAGTATTTGGGACTTCACCAGTATTTTTCTGCTTTCAGTTGCTCAAAAAGAAAGCATGTTTTAGTGAAAATTATTCTTTCCCTCAGAGAAATGAGTGAATGACCCCTGTGCTGTCTCTGCAAGGACCAGGGTAGGAGCTGATGGGACGCTTGAGTTTCTCCTGTGAGGATTTAAACTTTTCCTTGGCTCAGCTGGTCCACACCTGGCCTTTATTCTGTGGGCTTCAAGAAGGATCCTTGTACATATGCAAGGAGTTTGGAGTTAGAAATAACTGAGATCTCAACCACTTGCCCTTTCTTAGGTTTCTTGCTCTTGAAGTTGCTTTTTTTTTCTCACCTCCCATCCCAGTGTCATTTTCACCTGGCTTTTTGAAGCAGCACACCTGCAAATGGCCATGGAATTATGGAATGGTTTGGGTTGGAAGGGACCTTAAAGTTCTTGTTCCAGCCCCCCTGCCATGGGCAGGGACACCTTCCACTAGGCCAGGTTGCTCCAAGCCCCGTCCTTGGACACTTCCAGGGATGGGGCATCATCACCAATTAAAAAGTTAACAAACAACATCCAGGGTTAAGAATTTAATAGAGCTGGGAGGTGTTTGTACTCAGGTCAGAGATCACCTAAATTGCTTCAGAAACAAGAAATTATTGGGACTCTCTGTGCAGGTTATTTGGATAACTGCATTTGTACGTCGCTCACTCGCTGGTAAATATGTAAATACTCCCGTGTTTGTACCTGGGTCCCCTCAGAGGAAGCATGGGCAGTGCCAGAGCCAGGAGGGAGCTCAGCTCCACTCCCTGCTCTGCCTCTGCCTCCCCCGTGACCTTGGGCAAGTCACTCGAATGCCTCTCCAATGCCTCAGTTTCCCCATCTGTAAAATAGGGATAATAATACTTACCTACCTCGCAGGGGGGGTTAGTTCATTATTTATAAGCACTTTCAAATTTAAAGGCGCTATATACAGTCAGTAGTTAATATTGGTAGCAGTAGTATGTACTTTTATTTTCTTACTACTAATTCAGGTTAGGATTTAACTGTATGTCTGGTATGATAATTTTCCATGTAGGAAACTCGCATGGTTTCCCCATGAAGGGAATTTAGGGGACTTCTGCAGTAGACAGAGAGCAGGAGCAGCATACCCTGGAAGCCTAAATTCTGACACCTTTGCTTTTGTGATTTATGCCTCACCCTTAATGTCACCTTTCCTGTATTTGTGTTCCATCCCTCTCCTGACAGTCCATGTAACATGATTTTTAGCAGAAACAGCCACTGTAAATATTAAGAATATTTAAATAAATATATTAATGTATGAATATAAACCCTTACCTTTTAAAGAGGTTAAAATTGGTTGGTATAACAGAATTTTTAAGCATGGGGGGGCTCCATGGGCAGCCCAGCACTGGTGCACACCGGGGTAGGGCTGTTGGAAAATTTCACATCATCACCTCTGTAATAATCACTTTTCACCCCATCACTGGCAAGGACAACTCACCTGGGTGTCACAGGAGGGCAGAGGGAGGCTGTGACTGCAGCAGGGTGGCCCTGGTGCCTGTTCTGCCCCAGGAGAGGTGAAGGCAGCTCCCGGACACCCACCCCAGGCAGCAGAGTGTGGCCAACACTGTGGCTCCTGGAGGAGCCTGGAGAGCAGGAGGCTGCATCCCTGAGAGGGGCTCCTCAGCCAGATTCCTCTGTACGATGGGTTTTCTTTAGTGTCCACTCTGGATAAAGGTCCTTGGTTTGAGCAAGAGGAGCTCTAAGATGGGACTGGCAGGGGAAGGGCTCTCTGAGCACTCTGAGCTCCCTGCCAGGGACAGGAGCACTTGCAGGTCCCTGCACTGGGGATGTTTCTGACAGTGCAAGCAGGGCAGCCAGCAGCAGTGCAAGCAAGGATCTGAATTAGCTCTGGGTTTTCCAGCAGCTGGAAACGGCGCGAGCACCCACTGCTCTCACACCACGACGTGTTGGTCTCGCTTCCCTTCCCAGCTTCACTATGATGCTGCTGCTTTCCTTCTCAAAAGGCCAAAATCCCAAAGAAAAGCACATTTCAGTTAACCAGGAGGAGGTTCAGTGTTGGTTTAACTCCTGGCTGAGTTCCCCTTTAAGCAGTTAACTCATCCTGCAGTGCCCAGTCCTGTCCCTCTGTGCGCCCTCAGAGGCTGATTCCCAAAGGAACAGGAACCCCCTCCCACCTCTGCTGCAATTCCACACATGGAACGGCAAAAAATAAGCAAAACCATCCAAACCACCAGGGCTGCTTAGAGTTAATGAAAGTTATCACTTAACTGAGAGCTCCTGGAGTTGTTTTTGGGGTGGATGGACTGCAGGAACCTCTTCCTCACAAGAGGGACGTCCAGGCCCTCTGGCACAGCAGCCCCAGCCGAGGGAGGGGCCAGGGCTGGTCACACCTTCCCAGGTGGGCTGGAAGCACCAGGCACTCTAATTAATGGCATGGTAAAATTAATTGGAATCAGCAAGACTGTGGTGGATTATAAATGCACTCACTCAAGCATCTAAAATAAACTGTCCCCCAACAGAATCTGCAGTTTTCAGTCAATGTGTGACTTGAAAGAGCTATAAAGTCACTCCCATACTTGATTTTTATGGAAAAGATAGAGAATACTCTGGGCTAGCCACATCATCGTGTTTCCTAAACATTTATAATTTGATTAAAGTTCATTTTCACACTTCTTTCCCCATTTCGGGCCCTTTTTACAAAAGAGTAATTTCTATATTATTCATATAACTACCTCCACCCAGACCCACTACTGCTCTGGAGGCAATTCCTGACCAAGAACCATTGTTTTAAAAAGAAAACACCCCTTCATCTGAAGAAGTACACTTAAAAAAGCAAAAGCGTTTGATCCTTATCTTCCAAACCTTTGATAGCATTTTGTGCTTCAGGGAAACACTTGGACCTGCTCTGTTTTTTTTTTTTTTAAGGTGTGCAAAGCAAAACAAAACCCCCAGCCATAACAGCAATAGAGCTCAAAGCACCCACAGTTTTAGATCCAGCTCATTCCTTGCCTGCAGAGTCATGGTTTGGGTGGGAAGAGACCTCTGGAGATCCAGTCCCACCCTCTGCCAAGGGGGGTCTCCTGCCAGGTCCTTCTCCATCAACACCCACCCACTACGGACACCAGTGCAGCCTGTCTCCCCTGGCTCCCCCCTCCCTGCTCAGCATGGCTTATTTTGGGGATTCTTTTTTCCTTTTCCCCTCCCATTGACAGAATTCCCACATCAGCAGCACCTCCTGAGGCAGCAGGGATGCTGGGCTCAGGGCTCAGACGTGCCCCGTGCAGGAGCTGACAGAACACTGTGATACCTTTAGCCAACAGAGTGAGAGGCCTTTTGACTATAAATAGTTGTTTTTCAGCAAGGGGGAACTTTTGGGTCTATTTTTCTGGGTCTTGTACAGTTATTTAAAAACTGCCGAGGGTGTTTATAAGGCAGGTCTGGGGGCTACAGGGTAAAGATTTTGAGAAGCAAAAGACAGTAGCAGATGCTTAAATGCTCTGTTTTCTATATGGGAGCCCTGGAGACCCGGGCTGACTCTGAAAACAGTTTTTTTAGCAATCAAGTTTTATTGTCAAATTAAATCTTCATTAATAAAAAAAAAAAAAGCAACCACAGAAACAGCCTTCACACCCGAGCATATTTTAAAATGCCATTTTATTTCATGGAATAAAAAAGGTGAGGCTTCCCCCCCCACACCCCCTTCTTCTTTATTTTAGTTTTGCTCAAAAACTCAAAGGCCTTTTCCAGGCAAAAGAGCTTTTAGATGTTGTAAGAATTTTGTGTATGCAAAGACAGAATGGGGACCTCAGAATCTGCCAGCTGAGTGGTAATAGCCACCCCTGGAGAAAAGGGGGAAAAAAGGGCAAGAGCAAAAAGCAAAAACAGATGCTTAGTTTTATGTACTTTTCTACTTGCATCTCTTCCGTCCGTAGTGCAGACTCCATGTCAGACCCTCATGTAACCTGTACAAAATGAAACAATGTACATAACAAATAAAATTATTTATTTTATGTGTATTTTTAGCTTAACTGTAAACTGAATAAAAAAAAAATAAAAAGCATTTAATTTTTTTTCCCAAAAATGTAAGCCTATTGAAAAAATCAAGGTGTTTCTACCTTTTCAGATGTAACATTTCCAGCTGCCTATTGATAATAAACATTTATGAACAGCAACAGATCTGACATTTTAAGAGTTTTTAAAAAACAAGTTCAGCACAGGCATCTCAAGGGCTGTCAATGGTCAGAGGAGCACGTAAGGGCCCTGATTCTATGGAGACTTTATTGGTATTTTAATAAAAAAAAGACATCTCACAGTCCTGCTTACCTCCAGTGAAGGTGGTCACCCAAATTTGAGCAAGAGCTGAACAACACCTTGCTGGGAAAAAAAAAAAAACAAAAACAAACCCAAACAACCCCAAAATATTTGTTATATCTTGGCTACAACAGAAAATAGCAACCCACTAGAAGTGTTGGTAAATAAAATTCACCACATGAACACAATTATTCCTGTACAGGGAAGTCTAAGTAAGTGTAATTTCATTTTAATTTGCTCCCCAAAGATATCCTCAGACCAGCACAACTGCATTGGCCACACAATTAGCAATATAGCTAATAATGGAAGAGAGTCATTAAACAACAACTTATAACTGTATTAACATAATTTGCTCATGGAAAGCTGTCCTCCAGCAAATCTCATTAAACTCCTGGAGATACATTTCAAAAGGTTTCCATCTCTGACCAGAGGCTTTTGGTCAAGCTTCCAGTAAAACGAGAGTTTCCATGAGTTAAACCATGGCAATATCCCTTTCCTTGGAATGCAGAAGGTTCCTGCACAAGGGAGGCAATGTGGGGACACAAATTAACACTGACCATGGCAAAAGCTGAACAAAATCCAGGACCACAGGGATCCCCAGCTGCAGAAATTGAAATATTCCCATAAAAACACAAGGTTACACCAGTTTAAATAGACATGGACTTTTTGCAGCTGGATGTGCACATTCCCCCTCACATCAGAAAGCTGAAAGTTCAAAGTTAAGGCACAGTGAATCCCCAGTTGTGTTTCCTATTCCAGAAACAGGGACTGAACTTCACCTGACAGGGATTTCCATCCCCTCCACGTCCTTGCACAGCCAGGGAGTGACTCAGCCCTGAGCAGATTGCCCAGAGAGGTGTGGAGTGTCCCTCACTGGGGATATTCCAGAACCACCTGGACACAATCCTGTGCCCTGTGCTCTGGGATGACCCTGCCTGAGCAGGGGGGTGGCACCAGATCCCTCCCAACCTGACCCATTCTGTGGAGACACTTTGCAGTAAATTTTATCTCCTCTTACTTGCACTTCCTGAAAAGTTACACAAGTCACACATTCACATAATCACCCCAAGTGTGAAAATAAGCTTTTTTTTTTTTGCTTTCAGCTATGAAAAATATTAACAAAGTACTGGTTTAAACAGAGTCAGAAACCACATGTCTGCAATTGATTGGAAAATGAAATTAGGGAGGTGAAGACAGGAAAAATACATAAGGAAAGGATAGAGGGAGTTGCATGGTCCATTAATTTCATCATTAGAGGGTATTCCACTTTCTCTTAAAAGTCCATTTTCTCTAAGCCAACCAAGTCAAGCACTCATCACAGCTATGGGCACAGACTGACCCTTATCTCGGGTCACAGGCACCCCAAAACTTGTGGCCAAATGCTCACCTGCTCCAGGGAAGGCAAGATTTAGCACCTGGAATAAAAGTATTGCCCTAAACAGAGCCTAAGAGATAAAAACACCCTGTCAGGCCTCAGGCACCTGCTCTGGGGCTGCAGATCACCCCACTTGCAGGGAGGGTGCAGTCAGTGCCTGGAACGTGCTCTGAGCCTGTGGCTGAGCTGTTTCCTACGTGTTTCCTTCAGCTGACTGTGAGATCTGGGAAGCAGCAGTGACTGGGAGCTTCTAGATCCAGGCCTGCCCTGCAAAATTTAATCTCTGATCTTATTTCAAAGCTATAAAGTCCCAGTTCAACGGTTTTATCTTCCCCCCTTATGAAAAAAGCAGTTACTTGGAATTCTGGGTCAGGATTTAGACACTGAATATCTTCCATAGATAATGCAGCCTTTGACGGTATAATTTTATAAAAGAAAAAGGTACCCCAGCAGCACTGCCGAGAGAAATGGAACCTAAGAGTGAAATAAAAAAAGTGGCAACTGAGCTGGAAAAACAACTTTCTGTAGGAAGGGGTTTGGTTACGTGACCAAGGGGAAAACAGCAGAGCAGCATCAGCAGGAGACAGCCCAGAGGGCCAATGCTGCTGGCAGGCACGGTCTCCCTCTGCAGTATTTATAATTATCTTCAATAACAGATGGATCTGACAGTTCAGAGACAGCAGAGAGATGCCAGCAGCAGCGATGCAGTGGCTGCCAGTGCAGGACTGGCACGGGGCACAGGCTGGGCACGGCCCTGGGGGTGACACAGCCAAACAGCAGGCTGGGAGCTGGCCGTGCTCTGAGGGGTGCTCAGGTGACAGAGCCAGGCTGGAGTCTGGCAGCAGGCAGCACACACAGCCTGCAGCCTGCTCCTGCTGAGGGCAGCAGGGTTTGCAGCACTTTGGAGACTGGAACACTCAGCCACACCAGAAGCCACACGCCAAAGCACAAACAGTGGGGTTGGTCACTGCTTTGTGCATCCTGTGGGTTCAGAACAATCCCAGCATCATTCAGGTTGGGAAAAACCTCCAAGACTGAGTCCAGCCTGTGAGTGAGCCCCAGTTTGTCACCAGCCCAGGGCACCGAGTGCCACGTCCAGGCGTTCCTTGGGCACCACCAGGGATGGGGGCTCCAAACCTCCCTGGGGAGCCCCTTCCAAAGTGTAACAACCTCTTCCATGAAAAAATTCATCCTGATGTCCAGCCTGAGCCTTCTCTGGCACAGCTTGGGCCATGTCCTCTGTCAGTGAGGAGAGGCTTGGCTCTCCACATGGCAGGAGAGCACTCCATGGTGCTGCCAGCTCCTGCCCAGCCTTCAGGTGTCAATTTAATCTGAGCCTCTGCCTTTCATCTACAAAAACACAGTGAAGGAAAGGAGGTGGCAAGCATGACTGGTGAAAACTTGGCTGCACGACTCTTCTGTTCTCCCTTTTCAAGGCTGAAAAGCTATCCACACAAAAAAATAAACAAAAAAATCCACATTCCAGGAACAATTCTTTGCTTTAAAAATTTACTATTAGGCAACATGATTCAAAAAGGTCATTAAAGAACAAAACCAAAATTTTAAAACATCGATCTGCAGAAAAAAATAATTCCAAATAGAAATCAATGCTCATGGATTTTTTCATCCTTCTAACTAAAGAGAAAATATGGTAATGGCTTCAAGTTATCTCAATACCCCCAGTCACAGCAATTCCGCTGGGCATGAAAAACCCAGAGCAATGGTCTGGTACCAAATAATCAAACTAAAACGTGCTAAACAGGTCTGGAAAATCACCAGGCTCACACTGGGCTCCCCACCAAAAAACCTACCCTGAGCCCACACCTTGGAACATGCAGAAACCCCAACCAAAAAAATCTCAAACCTCTCAAACCAAGCCCCAGAACTCAGGGT
The DNA here is from genome assembly GCA_013397115.1 of Edolisoma coerulescens. NCBI lineage: Eukaryota > Metazoa > Chordata > Aves > Passeriformes > Campephagidae > Edolisoma > Edolisoma coerulescens. The sequence goes on from VWZW01002173.1 coordinate 571,337, forward strand.
AATGTTGATGTGAATTATCCTACAGCCCCTGAAAAGGCTGATTAGCCACAAAGCCAGGAACATCGTTAGCAGAGGGAAGCTGCAGCCAGAGCTGGCAGCCTCCAGCTGAGGAAAGGGCAAAGCACAAAGCAGGGCAGCTGTGGTTTAGGCAGAGCTGTGGCTTTTCTGGCAGCTGTTTCAGTCAAGTGCTGCAGAGCTGTTGTACTGCAACACAGCTCTGGGAAACAGAATTGAAATAAAAGACTCCAGCAATCACTTAAATTTCTGTACCATTCTGAGCTCTTTGGCTGCTAATAAAGAGGTGGCATTTCCTATCCATGGAGAGCATTCATCAGCCAGCTCCAGCACACACTGATAAGCTCCCCACAGCCCCTACTTGCTAGTTCAAAAAGCTGATTTTGAGGCTTAAAAGCCCTGGCAAAAAATACATAAAACGTGTCACAGAGGTACCTCTGTACATCAAATCCATAAATAAGTTAACTGGCCACAAATGATGTTATTATATCAATTAAAGTAATTTTCACGTATATCAAAGTGGCCAGTAAGGCCAAAACAGCCATGGCTAATGGTAAATAATCCAGGTCCTAGATGGGTAAGCAAAACCATGCCAAAACCAGGCCTCTCTACCAGAATTATCAGCTTTTCCAATTAAAAACAAAAAAAAAGTTGACTTCCAGACAAATACCCGAAGATAACACACCAACACTGCTGTGCTAAGTATGTGTGTAGAAAAAGCAAGGCTGTCTCAGTGACAGTGGAAGAAATGAGGCATAACTCATAGCTAAAGCCTGAGAAGATATTCCCATTCCCTTCAGTGCTTGACAGCCCCTGCTTGGGATGAGGACAGATGGCACCTGGGACCGGGGTGGAAACACACTCCATGACTCCAGCATGGACACTGTACCGAGGTCAGTGCCACTTTGAAGTCCATAAAATAAATCACAGGCTTTACCAGTTCCTTTAAGAGGTTAGGCTAGTGAATGCTTTTTCAGAGAAAAAGAAAAAAAAAAAACCCTCATGGTATTTTCTCCAAGAAACACCTGCACAAGTGCTCCTCCAGAGGCAGAAACACAAAGGCCACCCATTACTTCATAAACAGTTTTGTGTAAATGTTTTGCTTTTAAAAAAACCACAGCAGCTCAAAATTAAATTAGCTATTCAGGGGTCATTTTCATCTTGCTTTGACTTTTTACCTGGCTGCTCCATCTTGAAAAGCCATTATTAAATTGCCAAATTAAATGTACAGCAATTAGAAATCGCAGTAGACAAACTAAAAACTGAGCTTGCAGCCCTCCCACTACAGTTACATTATCAACACCAACAGTGCTGCACGAATTTAAGACAAAAATGTAACAAGCCACTTTTCTCTACTGTTTTTGCTTCCAGGATTACTTAAAAGGGATACCAAAGGAAATACAATTTTTTTCCCCTCCCAGTTCTGCGGTTAATCTGTTTTTCACCACCACCTAGCTATAACACAAAGGAAAAATTATTTTTAAAAAAATCACTGAGCAGTAGAATGGGCCAATAGAGATTTAAATTTTGTGTAGAATGCTATTTGAGGGCCAAGCATGTTGTGCCTGAGTTTAGAGGGGAAAAGGTGCAATTACCAGGAATTATTCCACTTCCATTTTCATGCTGAAAGCTTTTGCTGCTTTCTCACAGAAAGCTGGAGCAGCCTTGTCCCACACAACTGCATTTCTTCAGCCCAGGCTGGGGGATAGCTAATTGTCAGGAACCTTACCTGCCAGTGATAAATGACCACTCATTTTCATGTGTTCAATGCTTTTATTTCGTGCTGTCAGTGCAAATTAACCACCACCGTATGTGCAACAGCTTTCACAAAACAAATCTTACAAATATACAATATACAACAGATCAAAGCATTATTCTTACACTTTGCAGAGACATGAAACCTATGCACTATGAAGTCAGACAGAAGCTATTACAAACAGGTGACTGCTAGAGGCAAAGCGGCTTTGTTTTGCGAAATCTGAGAAAGTCAACTTATTTTAAACATTATTATTATCCCCCTCTAATGACCCTGTGCCCAGTGTTTACCTGAGTTGTAATGGCAGCCTGATTCAGTGCTTCAGCAAGAACCAGGTGTTTTCAGTGTTCAGTGCAAGCCCCCAGAGATACACAACAACCTTTAGTGCCAGCATGTTTTTTCACATCCTGTACTCACATCCAAGCTGTTCCCTGCACTACAGTACTTTTCTCCTGTGCTTTCCTAATCAACTAAAGCAACATCTCGTCATCTGTCAGTAGCATAAACCTAAAGAGAAACACGAAATTTGAACACAGTTTGGATCAACTGACTCAACCCTCTCAGAGGGGATGAACATTTACAAAACAATATTAACAAGAGCTGGCAAACAAGAAATGAGAACCCAAGAAGGAGCCTCCAGCTCCCAGGTTTACATTCCCTGAGGTGCATCAGGAGGTGCAGGGTTAGGGGAGGCCATGTAGCCGACCTGGGGTGGTGCTCCTGAGCTCCCAGCCTTAGCCACTGGTGGGGAATTTCCATGGGGAGGATTTACTGGATGCCAGGTACCGATGTAGCGATAGGCAGGAACCACAGAGTCAAAGCCAGGCAGAGGCTGCTGGCTGAAGGGGTCTGACACCACTGGGTAATACACTGGCCCATAGGACAGGGGTGGAGGCTCTGTGTTTTGGAAGTTACCTTAAAAAAACAGAACAAAAAGCACATTCACACACTTCAGCCACACTGAGGGCCTTTTTATGCAGGCTTTCACGAGCATGAACACAGCATTTCTCAACTACAAACCATTTGCTGCTGCCTCCAAGGGAACCTGGTGGACTTCAGCTTGCCCAGCATCAGGGAAGAGCTGAGGCACTGACTGATCCAGGACAGGAGCTGGCTCAGCATACGCTGGGTAAACTTCTACTGGAGATGGAGGCAGCACTGGCTGCACGTACATCATGGAAGGCCAACAGCTCTGATGGCAATACTTGCAGGAAAGGGAAAAACACTGTCATGCATACAGCCACAATCTCCAGCCCTCCTCCAAATCACTGCTACTTTTGGATCTAAAGTTAGGAAAAAGTATTTTTTTTTTCCTTCCTAACCCTTTAAGAAAAAATAAATAAACAAACACAAACCATCAAACCAGTACAGCCTACCAGGAAAGATACTGCAATACCTGCAGCAACAGCCACACTGCTGTTGTGTCAAAAGTGGTTCAAGAGAAAGAAGATTCCCACTTACTAACTTTGTCACATTCAGAGATTTTTCCTATTTCTTCAGTTGAAGGAGCTCACGTTGCTTTTTTTACTTCCCTGAGCAGCAGCACTGAAGCTGCACCTGACTACTGCTACAGAGAAGACTTCAGCAGAGCAGGTTTCCAGAACACAGGGAAACAGTGCTAAACCAGTCTGAGCTCAGCTGCACAAGTCCCACGAGACTCCATCCACACATCTCTAAGTGGTCTTTGATGTCATCTAAGTACACAAATTCTCTCAAGAATGGCTCAGGTTCTTCCCCTTTTCTTCACAGAAAGAATATTTATCCACCATAAAAAAAAAACCCAAAAAAGGCAAAAACCCAAAAGGAAAACCAAAAAACCACCACCACAACCCACAGTAAAACAATTGTTATTGGGTACTTCCCATTTTGAGTTAGAACTTCACTTCCCTGAGCCATACTTTAATCTCCACCAAGAAAGTCTATCCATATTAATAGTCCAGTGCACAGAATGCACATTTAGGACACTTGGAATACATCAGTATATTTGTCAAGAAACCCAGCAGTTTTTACTATACTCATTTAAAAAGCACTTACTTGCAATCCCATATTAAAATAATACCGCAAGACCTTCGTATCTGAAATTAAAGGATATGACATTAAAGAGCAGAGGAATATAAACCAAGAAGCAAAAGCAACTTACACACATTAAGAACATTTTATTTTAAGTTATTCTTACTTAATGAATAACAGTATTTCAGCATTATTTTTTCTTGAAAATTTCAAGGGTAAAGAATGTATCTTGAATATAGTTGCTGAACTAGTTTTATTTTTTAACTAAATCCAGCTTGTGCAATGGTAGGGCATTTGTCTGACCAACTTATTATTTAATTTAATGACTAAATTAGCTTTAATTTTCATTTATTCATCTTGATTACTCAAGTGATAACTCAGTTTTTTTACAAGTCTCCACTGTCTAAGCAACTAGGACTTAACACAGAGCAATCCTAAAGACCTTCTCACCTAATTCTGGGGCCCCCCAACTGTTATATCAAGCTCAATGGAGGCAGGAATAAGGAATATATTCCTTCCTCACAAGGGTACTAAGTTCCCAGCTTTTGTACAGAGTCTTTTACTTCTGTCTTCCCTGTACTGAACCATTTGTCCCCAGCCAAGTAAACGATATGCTGAGACACAGTCCCAGGTGTGTGAAGGAGCTTTGAAACCTCTCTCCAAAAGCAACAGGGTTTTGAACTTGGAAACACATTTCCAACTGTCCAAAAACTGTGAAACAGCTTTAAACCTTTAAAGTTGACCCACTGAAAGGACAAAAAAGAGTGTGTGTTTAATCCCATGATGCAGTTCTGGAACTGTGCATGAGAAAAATTGATTTCTTAGATTCCAACAGAGATTTGCTTTAAAGGCTCAGGAAGAGCAAGTGACCTATTCCACAGCACAGACTTTGAGCTCCCAGCTGTACTAAAGCCAAGGGAAAGCAGGGAGACAACTCAAAAGGAGCCACTAAGGGAGATTCAACTCAGCAACACCTCCAGAGTTACCATATTCCATCTTCACAAATACCCACCCTCCCCCTAGACCAGGCCTTGGCTCCACAGTGCTTCCCTGTCCCCCCATCTCCCACACCTCCCAGCCCTGCCCTCTATAGCACTTGGTGTTGTGTTTTGCTGCAGGAAGGCAGAAGCATCAGCAAAGCAAACCCCAGCCTTAAAATGCACGAGGATTTGTTCCTCTGGTGCTGCTGCCAATTCTCAATCCTTTTACTGTTCAGCACATCTATCAGGGCAACAACCCATGCAGCTGTTTTAGGAAATGCACACAGATCCTTCCTTCCTCAGTCCTGGAAGTGTTGGTGGGCTGGCTGTAACACTGACCACAGGCAGTAAAACAGTAAAAATAACCCAAAGGCTTACATAAATACAAACGTTTTAGTATCTAGCTGAAATTCCATCTACACCTGGAAAAAGCTGGTGTTTTTTTAAAAATCCAGTTCTGTTCTTCAATTGTTTATGCAAATCTATGCAAAGCAAGCACGAGAGCTGAATGAAACAGCTGCTTCCATAGCAGCGATAACAATACAAAGGAACTGCTGGGAGACTGAAGTGACAAACTGATCCTGGAAATACTGACGTCTGTAGAATGTTGGAACAGAAGCCAGTACAGTAGGGGACCAGTTTTTGTTTATATTCCTCTTTTAGATGTCTGGAAATCAAGTCCATCTTCACTAAAACACGACAACCTTATGAAGCAACAACTAAGCCAAAAAAAGTTACCCATCATGACATGAAAATATAAAGACCATGTTGACTCTTGATAAAAATCTCATCTCCTGATAGTTTTGACTGTGCTGATGGGAAGCTCTGGCCAGTACTGAACACAGTGTTTCTGGATCACAGTAATATCACGCAGGCTTTTATCAACAGCTCCTTCAAACCCAAGGCACCAGGCAATGGCAGGACACCTGAGATCACTATGTTAATAAACACACTTCCCAAGTCCTAAATGCCACTAAAACAAGATGCTATGAAAACTGGAACAAATGCAGATACAACGAGTAATGCTAGAGCCCACAGCAGCATTTCCTCCCAGGTCCAGGGCCTCAGTCTGCTGACAGGTCCTGCTCCCCCATCTATACCAGGCCTGGTGTCTCTAGCAAAGCACACAGAACTCCAGATCAAGCACACCCATCAACTTCACCCTGCCCTACTCCAAACCTGCTGGGTTTCTTAACTTCAAGGCCATACAGATTATACCCCAGCACTGTAACATAAATGCTACATGCACTTCCTTATTAACTAGCAACCTTTAAAATTCCTACAGTCTGTGCCAAGAAGGACATGGCCAATATGATGTGGACTGAGTCAGCTGAAGAGCTCCAGGCAGGGTCTGGAGAGGTTATTAATCCACATCCACTCCAGATTCTTGTCAGCACACTTAACACCCCATTCTCCCCAAGTGGGGAAAGCCTCAGTTAAGGGCATTCAACTGAAGTTGGAAAGCAGGAACTCTGTGTGCATGGCAACAGCCAGAGAGGTGGTACCACAGCAGGGAAGGGCAAACAGAACAGCCAAGAATTAGCAAATCTTGGATTTGAGGGCACAGGCGAGACAGCAGAGGAACTGCAGAGCATGGCAGCAGTGCCTGTGAAAGCAGCAGGCTTGGTCTCTGCACTCTCACTGCTGAACAGCTGAAGGGGACCTTAAACACCATCCCAGCTGATGGCAGCGTGTGACAAACCTACACACTCAAGGAACAAGATGACTTTACCCTCTTCCCAGGGTTTTCATTTATTTAGGGTGCTGTCTAGAGCTGCAATAATCACATATTTGAGTCAGATACAAACTTTCTGTTCAAAACTGGGAATGAAAATGTTTTAGCATAAGTATCTGTAATATTATTTCTCACTCCCTGCAAGTTGCAAAGAGCCATTTCTTCTCACTATGTATTCCCACTTGGTGTTCTGTTGAGCTTCCAAGGAGAACACAAGTCAGAAGTGTGCTGCAGCAGGAGTAAAAGCACAAAACACCATCGTTACCTCGAGGCAGATCACTGCCACTGGGATCACAAGAGTAAGCTGGAAGAACAGCACTGGCTTCTCCCACCTCACTCACTGGGGGAAGAGGAGCTGAATAAATTGGGAACGGCACCGAAGAAACTGCTACAATTGGAAGGAAACAAATGTCACCCAAGAAGTCAACTTTGCCATGGTATGTCAAACGAGTAAGGTGCTAAGTTACACAATTCAGCATGTACTTTGACACCTCAGTGCCCCTAAATACAGGCTCTGACAAGATTCTGTTTAGCAATCACTTTGAAAGGTGTCCAGAAGAAATTTTAAAACTTGATGGGAAGGTTTCAATTCTCAAGCCTTAACTACATTTTTATCTGCAAGCTGTATATCCCAGTTAGAGGAAAAAAACCAAGTATTTTTCAATCATGTCTTCATATTAGAAGGCAGGCCAGACAGTTACGTAAGAAAACAACAGAGAACAGACTAATCACTTCAAGTGTTCAGAAGTGTGACAGTAAGCCCACAAAAACAAGGGAAGGTTTCAAGACATGTCAGGATAAAAATCTTCTGGACAGACAACTGTTAAATATTCATTTAGGTGGCCCCCACCTCTAACACAGCAGCAGGTTGGCACCAGCGAGCAGACAGCTTTGAGAACCATGCTGACTAAACTCTCACGCAGAGTAGAAAGAAAAACAGAGATAAGAAAAGTGAGACAGAACTGAGCAGAATGGAAGGTGGAGATTTTTTAGATGCTAAATGAGAAGTTATAGAAGATAGGAGAAGTGCTCTTTGCAAGAAGGAAAAGAGAATTTTTTCGTAACAGCCATTTTCCAAGAGCAAAGCAGGGACAGCACCTAAGGTAGCAAGTGCACCCTGTGACTACCCACAACCCTGATCTCCTTGCACAGAAGAAATCAAGGGTCACAAAAATGAACTGGACACCAAAACACCACAGCCAGTGACTCTCCTGGAAGTGATAGCATTCTAGAGGCTTTGCCACCTCAGCTCAAGAGAAAAATTAGCTGTAGGAAAGGGGAGGTGAAGGGAGCTGCACTGAACTTCTGCCTTCTGAAAAGAATTTTTTAGCAAACACTCAGCTAAAGGTGGCAAGGTGGGGGGAACCCAAAGCAGAGACCTCCAATTCCCACAAAAATTCAGGGACAACAGCCCCTTCAAAACAAGAAGTCAGCAGCCAAGTTACAACTAAGTAATTTTAAACCAAAGGAAGTGACACTTTTTGAAGCCTTCTAACACTTGTTTTGGATGGGGGGGGGAAGGAAGGGAAGGGAAAATGTAACTGAAAACTTGGAAATCCAAGTCCACAGCTGCAGTCTGTGCACTCTACCTGGCCTCCCCACAGAATAGGGAGATACTATGACAGGCTGAACTGCTGTTTGTGGGGGAGTTGCTGTTATGACACTGGCTGGAGTGGAGGCAGCAGAATTTGAAGAGAGACCTGTAGCTGGAGCAGTATAAACATCTGTGGAGGTGGAAACTGTTGCAGAGTTCACCAACATCTGGAAAAGAGTCAAGAATATTCAACAGTCTGCCTCTGCAACTGGCTTTGACAAAGACTATGAAAATACCACATCAAAAATTTCTCACTTCACACAAATGCATTTTGTAAATCCTAGCTGTAAAGGCACTAACTATCCAAACTCTCTAAAAATTAGCTTGAAAATACCAGTTTAGAGTTGCAGACACCTGCAAGGCATCTTGTGTTTTGCTTGTATTTGCAGGGAATTGTATTCTCTGCTGCCACAGGCTGTGAGGGGTCTCCACAAACAGACACAGTCCAAGCAGAGTGGTCACCTCTCCACAGGGCCACCACAAAAATGAAGTGTAGATACAACTGAAGAGTACCAGACACTACCTTCTGGGGATAGCTGTAGGAAACCACTTCATCTTGAGGTGACACCAAGACTGGCCCTTCTTCCTGAAGGGATTCCAAAGCAAAGCAGGGTCCATTTAAGTGGCACAGAAGCCACAAGGAACACACACCACACACCCCTGTTTAACACCCAGAGTGCCTTTTGTAGCTCAGCTGAACACAGCTTTATTCTGGCACGCTCAGGACTGCTTTCACACCCACTGTGGAGCAGCAGGTGACTAAAGACTTAGTTTCAAATTAAAAAAAAAATTTCCAAGGTAAGTTTTATCACAGGTAAGATCTCTCCCGTTCCACACAGGAGGATTAAGATTAACTGGAATACAACCTGAAGGGTGGCCTGATAAAAGCAAGTGCTGTCTGGAGCAGAGAAAGAAAAGTGAACAGCACTCAAATACACACTCTCTTTGCAGAGGGAAAGGTGGAAAATCATTAATGTATCCAGTGCAATTCAGACAGTACTTGCAGACTCCGATAAAAACCTCACCATTCGGGGAGGAAAAGGAGGGTGAATATCTAAATGAAATCAGCATTCCTTTCTTTTATTAAGTCTCTGGCCTACTATGCACCCAAGGACAGTTTCCATGAGGAATGGCACACACCTCAACGATCTCAAATCTGAACAGACCGTGAGTAAAACTTACCAAGTTTGCTGTAGGTTCTGCTGAACTAAATACTGTTGCAGTTTCACAGTTGGGATCTGGAGGTTACAGGCAAAATTACGTAAAAAGAGCTGCATTAAATCTAATCCTTCATAAACTTATAAAAACGTCATAATTGTGTTTATTACATTCACCAAAAGTTCTATCAGGTAAAGACTAAAACTTTTACTTACCTGGAGGTGCATAGATATATTCCTCATGAAATTTTCCTTTAGGGGAGAGAGAACAGTAAGTTTTGATTCAGAGGGGAAATAAAAGGGCAAAAAAGCTTAAAGCTGGAGTTACTGCAACTACATTTCAGTTCATCCATTAACAACCTGCTTTCAGTACCATCTCACTTTGTTTCTCCTTTAGGAGATGTAAAGGACCTACTTTGTCAATGTGCTTTTCATTGTCAAATCTCTTAATTTTTTTTTTTTTTGCCTATTAATCCTTTAAGAACTCACCATTTTCACTTGCTTCTTCCTCCTCCTCTAAGGTACTCAGGGTCTGCTTGTTAGATGGAAGAGAGTTTGGACTTCTCCTTGCTACCCAAAATCCCCCTGGGCCATGGACAATGGGAGCGGGGCTACTCTGGCTCTGAAAAGCCAAGTCAGAAGCATACATTTAGAAATGATTTAAAGCCTTTCCACGCTCTATGGAGACAGACACACAGAAACAGGCTGGCAGACCTTGCTTGCTGCAACCAAAGCTTACTAGAAGCATCATCTGTGTGTCCATTCCAATGCAACAAACACTTCTTCCCTTTTCCCTTTTGTTCTGCCTTCCACACTTAAGGAAATTTATTCCTGAAGATCTACCACTGTCCTGTGCCATGCAGTCAAGCTGCTGCCTCCCAGAACGTAGCCAGCTTTATCCCAAGCTCTAACAAAGCTGCAAAGGAAGGAGCAGATCCCAGACACGGCTGCTACCCCCAACATGTATCAGTGCATTCCTCATTCTAGGGCATTCCCCCATACCAGCAGCAGATCAGCTCATCCAAACACTGATTATTATGGAGAAAAGGTTATCTTTAGTCACAACTAGAGGAACCAAAAGGTGGCTGCTGGCATAGACAGCACTGTCTGCACTAGGCTGACCCACACATGCAACCCTGACTAATTTTCAGAGAGCAGCACGCCCCAAGGTTGCCCACAGCACTCCTTCAGTGTTCTACATGCCCTTTGTCTCTGCACTGAAATCAGTCTTTAGCTGCACCCCAATTTAAGCTTAGTTCTCTGAAGGAGGAATACAGGATTGCTCGAGTAAAAAGTTGATTCACTCTTTTGTGATGGCTAAGGTGACACTCAAAAACTCTCCTCAGAAGACTTGGGTGACTACGAGATCGATAAAGTGCTCAGAGAGGCTTGAAAGATTTCCAAGGTTGATGCAGAGGTGGCAAGTCAGAAGATTCTCCCACCAGGCTTCTAGCAGCATGGCAGAGTCCTCTGTGAGATGCATCTTTCCCCAGGAAATGTCATATTCCTTTACTAAACAAGACAAGGAAGAGACAGAGAAAAAGCTTTGGCATTGACAATAACAAAGTCACTGAATGAACATGAAAACCTATTCATTAGGAGCTGCAGGCATGTCTAGCAAGGGGGAGAAAAAGCCAGTGAGCTGTATTGATTTCATGTTGGAAAAAAGAAATTGCAGGATAATATGTCCTTATTCCTTGGCACTCTTGGAGGAAAAATCAGAGCAAAGATTACAGATCTAGTACATCAGAGCAAAGAAAAAATGACTGGTGCTGAAACAGCCCCTAAGCACATTCCCTCTTCCCTCATTTAAATACAAGTCTAACACTAGTTAAGTTCACTGCTTCAACACAGCAAAAAAGTTCAAACATACCAGGGGTTTTTTTTTCAATCTGTTTTCCTATTCAGATACCTATGTATAAATGGATTTCTTTTTTTAGCATACCCAGCTTTGGACTAGGTTTAAACTACAAATAAAGAAAAAAAAAGCATTTTAAACTTTAAGAATACATTCTGCCACTTTATCTACAACTCAACAAAAAGACTGCTTTAAGAAAAGCCTAGATTTATAATTTTTTCCTGTTTCTGTGGCAGAAGAAACTGTGTCAGGAACAACATCTTAATCTAAAACATCACAACTACAAATTTGTAGGAAAAAAATCCAGGCTATCACTATCCATTTTCTGAATCTTGCTACCCAAATGATAAATTACAGTGTGGCAAACAAGTGAAAAGCTTTCTCCCACAATATTTAGAGGTAGACAAGACAAGCACAGGAGGAAAAGATTTTGTTTTCAAACTGCACTAGAAAAGAGAAACATGACTATCTATATGAAAATACGCTAAAAAGAAAACAAGTGTTGCTACTGAGGATACAAAGAAAGAAGGGGAATAGCTAGAAAAACAGAGGTTTTACAGGAACTAGACTATGTTCAGTCTTCCATTCTCAAAAACGCATTCACTGCCAAACCTTAGTCCAAGAAAACCAAAAAAAAAGCTGCTGTGTATTTAGGTAAAAAAATCTGGGCATTTGTACAGTTTTCCCCTCCTCCTCTCCTTGAGAGGCTTCAGCTTCCCCTTTGTTCATCACTTACGGGCAGAGCAGCAAAAGCAGTGTCACCATCTCCTTCAATGTCACAGAAAGTTACAGTTTCTTCTGGCCCTCGCGGCTCCTCTGCAGCCGCTGCCCCAAAGCCGTACGGGCCCTCCTTGTCCACGCCCTGCAGCTGCCGGCGGCTGCGGCCCAACGAGCTGCGGGAACAAGAGAGCAGGCGAACAATCGCCACCAGCTGCGCTTTCACCTGGGTTCGGCTGCTCAATTTTAACTCGGTTCTTTCTGCAGAGCCACAAGAAACCTTGTGTTTCACACTGTGCTGCGAGGAGACAGTTCATACCCCATCGTCCTCCCCGCCAGTGCCTGGTGGAGCAATGTTTGGTACGAGAGGTTTGCTGTCATTCGCCAGGAGGGCAGAAGTTGTCGTGGCTCTGACAGCCTCTCCTTCCTGGGCCTGGGGTACAATGCTGTTTGAGGGCCAAGCATGTTGTGCCTGCTTATAAAGCAGGCAGATCCCCAGAGTTTAAGGGGGAAAAGGTGCAATTATCAGGAAGTGGCTCCCAGCTGTAGTTTTACCTAAACAGCACAAACTCTCTCCTAACCAGTCTGCAGCAAGAGTGAAAACAAGCGGTCAGCTCAGGTTTTCAGAGCTTCCTACCTCGGCATCCCGGAGTCACGGTGGTGTCTGGGAGGGTTCTGCTGGTGATAGGGTTTGTAGGGTGCCATGCCTGCACCTCCCTGGGAGCAGTGAAGGGCAGGGAAGCGCCCGGAGGGAGCACTGTGCTGCAGCCGGGGTGGCAGCACTGGCTGTCCCCTGCTGTAAGCCACAGCCATGAACACTTCCTTCCCACGGACCTTCTTGAGCATCCTCTTCCGTGCTTTCATATCCATCTCTGCAGTTTCCATTGAGGAAAGAGAAGAGAGATTTACACCTTAAATCTGAGCTACGGTCTCAAGTGATGAAGAGAGGACTTAGTATTTGGGCCCACAGAAAAGAAAGCCAGTGGTCTGTTCCAGAAAAAGTACATTTTAAGTATGGAAACTACAGACCTTTCTTTACAAGGCTCAATGAGGCATTCCACATGATGAGAATACAAGCATCTAACATGAGAGTACTTTCTCAGCTTCAGCTGATCAAACTCAAGTGTTAAAGTCTCTCTATGCAGTCTGCATTTATTTATAAAATAAAAACCTCACAACTCCTCCTCCAAATTAAATAGAACCCATTTTTAATTGGCTGGGGAAGCCCTGGTCTGTCTGTGCATCTCTGCTAATGCCAGATCAGACAAGCTCTCTGGTTCACTGACATGTCTTTTTATATGGTTCTCAAGTGGCAAATTTGTTCTGGGCAATTTTGAGCTATACCAAATTTGCTCTTTATTTCAATGGATTTGCTCTTTTGCAAAGGCAAATCCATCTCTGTCTGAAAGATAACTTTACACCAAACCCCCACAGTGACCAAGTTTAATATCACAGGGTGAATTAAGTCACTTCCAATATCCAAAGACTGCTACAGTTACAACTGCCATGAGCACCTCCCCTACTTCCCCAGGGAAGGAACGCTTCTGGAAGCCTTGTACAAACCTATTCCTGAGAAGTGTCCACCTGTGACTTTCTGATAGGTTCCTCCTCTTCTGTTGTGAGCCATATTCCAAGCAAGGACAGGAGCCACTTGTGTCACTGGCTTTAAGTTTGCCAAAGGAACTGTGTGCCTGCAGGAAGGACACCCAAATTAGCAGTGCCCCAGGGAGACACTCTGTACAAGAACAGAAGCTGAAGCAACACCAAGACATAAGAAAATAGCCTGTGAAAATAAATAATCTGCTTCTCTGGCACCAAGCACACATTACTGGTACTTGTTTAATAAAAAAGGACAAGCTAGGCTTGAGTCTCAACACTATTTACTTCCTGGGTCAAGCCTCTCTCCCCTGCCTGCATTTGTATGTCTCCAGGGGTACACCTGAAAGCATGGGACAACACAGAATTTCTGCAGGATGTTGTCAATCCTAGCTTTGGAGGAGGGTGAATGATTGAACAGCAAGGGGAAGGAAAGTGATTAGATTGACCCAGAAGTGCCAATTATTTCGTTGCTTGGGTACAACATAGAAACTCCAGAGAAACACAACAGCAGAGGGCAATTTGCTCTCTGTGAATTAAGCCCAAACTGCAAAGATCACTTTTACATTCCAGTGAAGGAAGAGCAGCAAGTTTTCACAGAAAGCATTACAATAATGATTTTGGCCATTAGAAATCCAAGAGGGGGAAAACAAACCCCTCAACCAGAAAGAGCTTAAACTTCAAGTCATCACCAGACTGCTTACTTCTCTGCCAGCTCCTCAACAAATACAGTCAATGTGTTGCTATCCTGTCCAACTTCTTGGATATGAGCATTGTAATACTTCTCTCCTGGTTCCAGACACACCTGGAAAGAGAACAAGGGAAGCTCTAAAAAACCCAAACTGCATCAGAATATTGTCTACAAACCACTAATAGCAAAGGCTGCTCCTAGCCAGTCCTACATTAATGAGGTGGCCCAGGAGTGTCAAACACTACTTCAAATTGCAGCCAAAATAAAGAGCACTGTACTAACTTCAGGGAGGATAAAAAGAAATGAAATCAGTCTTGTGAGTGACTGAGAAGCAAGATACCTGCTCACTAACTTATTTTTATCCCCTGTGCCCAGCAGATAAGTACCAAGGAAGACTGCTGCTTAAGAACTTGAGGAGAACAGAAGATAAAGTAGGAAAAGGAAAGCTCTGCTCAGTGAGAAACAAGTCACTGAGTGAATCATCAGCACCACCTTAAAGAGTGATAAAAAAATGTTCCCTCACTACATATGACATGAGAATACAAAGAAAACTGACCTTCCTTTCAGCATCTCCTGTCCAGATCATTCTACTCCGCCTCTTTTTAGCTCTTCCCTTTTTATTTTACAAAAATATTTTGCTACTTCACTGTTGAGAAAGGTAAGACTATCCAGAATTGCTGCTTAGCCCAAGTGCAAAATCTAAAGACAACTAAATCAAAAGCACCCCCTGTGCATTTTGAGCTCTGCCTGGAACTTCCACACTCTGAGAATGTGTACGACTGGTTTACACTGCATTCCCAAACTGCTTCTCTATCACACTACACCAAGCTTAAAGGTAGATTTTAGAAAGAAATTACATTTAAAAGAACATCTACAAGGAAGAGAATGAGAAAAGCCTTAGAAAATTTTATGAAATCAAGTGATTTCATAGTTTATCATAGTCCATTTAAAGCAGTTTTAACAGTTTATCATAACTGGGTCTCCTTTGAGTACTAACCTGACACTTGTCTCCTAAATAGTACTGTCTCCCAGCAAACACCATGTAGTCAGTTTTTTGAAGCTCTAAAAATAAATGAATAAATGAATAAAGGGGGGGAAAAAAAGCCTTTAAACTACTGTTCTTTCTTCACATATCCTACAAGTACTTCATGACAGCATCCAACTATGATTTATAGGCCAATGGAGTTAAATACTTCCTGTGCATGCCTGAACATTCCCCATAGTAACAGTGGAGTAACTCTAGATGTTCTTATAATAGACCATAACCAGGCTAAGTCACATGAGACCAGTAACATCCAGATAATGCAGCAAGCAGCACTACTTCAACACTGCAGCTTCTGTGGTGGTACAGAGTTAATCCTGCATTTAATACAAATCCTGGAATTAAGAATGTTGGACATCTCTTATCCTGCCAGAGTCCCGGTGGCGCTTGGCAAACACAAAATGTCATCCAAGAAAAGCTAACATTGCCTAAAGTCTCCTTGCTGTTAGATTTCAGCTTTTTTTACCTCTGTTCCTTGCCTGGCTTCGCTGCACGTCAATATTCTACACAGATAATTGGTTACCACACTCTGTTCCAAGAATTTTAATGATCCTCATCACTGATTACGCAGTGGTAAAATGCTGGAGTTCTTCAGCATGCAAAGCACTTTGGGTCAGACATGAAGTATCACTTAAAAACTTATCTTTCTTGGTAACTCCTTGCTTTACAGATCAGCCATAGTGACAGCCAAAAAGCAGCCAACCTTTCCCAAGCCATGAGAACCATGAGATCTCTGCAGAATGTTCAAGCCCAAGAGGGCTAGGAAGCAAGAGAAAAACTCATCTGACAGATCTCAAAGCTAAATTTGAGATCTTCGTTATTATACAATTCTGAGGCCAAAATCGTGCTCTAAAAAGAAGTCTTTGCACACATGCTGTAACAAAAAACTCTCACATTTGAATGCTTTCCAATACAACAGAATGGCAACAGAGTTCTGCGCTCTGCTTTGAATCCTATTTCCTGTATACAGTCAATAAGTAGCAGAGATCAGATTTTTAGCAACCTTGTACCATTATACAGTATCAGAAGCTGGGTATTTTGTACTTTGAATGGCAGACAGGAAACCAAGAACATGTCCTACCCACAGCTATCTGCTGGGTTCACCTGTCTCCTTCACATTTCAGCTGTGAACAAACAGGTGACAGGACTCAGATTCATACATTTAATGCTAAGCCTACTGCAGGAAGAGTTTTTTGGCTTTTCCCTTTCCAAAGATACCTTTTCTGCTGTCCAGCCAAACATCAAACTCCACATTTCGATAGATGGCAGAGTCCAGTGCCTTTAGCACTTTATAAGGAACAGGCATCTTAGGAGGATTTTCTGGAGGCTAAAAACAGAATTTGGAATGGAGCATTAACAAGTGCATTTCATGTGTTCAGCAGAGTCTCTTATCCTGCCAGTAATCTGTGCACCATTTTAAAGTGTACAGATGCTATTTTCCAAAATTCTCACTTCCACTGTATTTCCCTAAAAACTAAAATTCAAGAGTATGAAAACAGGTTCAGGCACTCAGGTGCTGAGCAAACAGACTTTGGAAAGCACTGAGACAGGCTCAAGAGTAACATTTGGCATGTTCTGTACTCAAAAAGAATCAAAGGAAGCTAACCAGACCAATGAAGGCACAGCTTCAAAAGTTGGTGAGAATTTCAGTTACTGTATCTGAAAACTACTTCTGTAGAGTTCCTAAAAGTATTCTGAAGCAATTTATGCTATGGTCAAGACAAAAGTGAACTGATTTAAACCATCTTCTGGGAAAAATAAACAGCAAATCAGGAAACATCTGCTAAGCTCCATCTTTTGGAGGAAATAAAAATCAGCTAGAGAAGAACTAGAGAATTTCAGAAAGGAAAAGAGCATCTCCAATTTAAGAGAAACTCAAGGGCAAAACCAAAAGACAAGTAGATGGAAGAAATAAGCCACCCCCTTGCCAAATATCCATTTTTAGAAAGTGGTGAAGAGAATTTAGCCCTAACAAGGGTAACATCATACAAGAGAAAAAAAAAAACCCAAAAGCAAACCATAAGGATATTTTCCCCTAACTGACAAACCTTTTGTTCTTCAATGCCTTGTTTGAACTTGGTTTCCTGTGGATTGTCAGTATCATTGCCCTCCCAGTCGTCCAGTCTAAAAAATTGAAAATAACATTACAAAAGACACAACACACACTTTCTAGCCAGGATTAATATCACCAACTGTTCACACAGCCTGAAAAAGCACCATGGTGCCATCAAGTGGTACATTTTGCCTTTAACACTAGCGAGATGCAATGCAGTGCAGGACAAGCCTTTTCCAAGCTTTAAGAACATGACCTTTGCTTGTTCCAACACCCACCCCTAACGAGGGCTACTGCTTGTGTTAGGAAAGGATGGAGGTGATCCCACTGAGTTCTTGCACTGTCAAGTACAACAAGACACTGTGTGCCAGGTCCCAGCAAACCAATGCTGTCTGCAAGCATTCAGAGGCAGCTCTCAAGCCTTTCAGAACTGTGGAGGCTTAGAAGAGTAATAAGTCATTAAAAAAAAAAAATCAAAAAGCTCTAATGAAAGAAAGAGCAATTTTACTTACAAATAAGCTGTCATTTTACAGAGTAACACAACTATAACACAGCCTGCAGCAGAGGATATTCAATTACGTGACACTTGCCAGCTCCAAGGAAAGCACACTCTCTTCCACGATATACTTGAGCTTTGTGTTTGTGTCATGACATAGGAAAAAAAGAGTTAATATTTCATAAAAATTCAAAGAAACTTGGAAAAGTTGTCCTCTGCAAGGTTTTTAAGGTTTTTTTTTTTGCTTCCCTCTTACCAGATCCCCTTCCCCAATACACTACCTCTTTTCTGATGGATTTCTGGGCACTTTTTCATGGAGACAACCAAAGTTTGCATCCTCACTTCCTACAGGACCACTGTTTCTGTTCTTCTTGGATCCACTTCGAAACACCTCAACTGCAGACCTTAATTCTTCCTCATCCATGCCAAACACATCTTTGTAGAGGATCTCATATAATACAGCTGAACAAATCAATACAAAGCTCAATAATATGAGATCCATAAGAACTTGCTGCAATTTTCAAGGCAGGCTTATCTTCAGATATTATCTACTGCTACAAGGCAGTAGTGAAATCAAATGTAGTTAAGGACAGGATCATAAAGTAACTCAGTTGGAAATAAGGGACCTCTGGAAGTCATTTGGTCCAATACCCCACTTAACAGATAAAAAAATGAGTCTATGCATAACAATATACCATAAGTGAACTTCCATCTCTCTTCTCCCCACCCCCGAAAACTGAAACAAACCCTGCCTCCTCTAAACATATGAAAACACACAATCCTCTTCCATAGAAAAATGATTTCAAGTTTACCCTGGCAAATAGCAGCATTTTCCTGAAATTGTTTTGCATACACAGAGTCATAATGGCCATTACCGGAACAACACAGTAAAATCTGGGAAAATACAAAAAAAAAAAAAAGGTTTTAAGGCTGGAATGATGTAACCTCGAATTCTGATATCCTTTCATTCTACAGTTGACACCAGCTCATCATGAAAATGCTTAATATTATCAATATGAAAGCATATGTAGCATCCAAGCAGAAATTTAGGTAAAGTCTCTAAGTAACTTTGTATCATACAAAGAAAAAAAAACCACCCGTACATCCTGCTGCTGTATTGAACAAGAAATACGAGTTTGTTTCCAGCTTACCTCCAAGACCACCAACTGCTCAGGAGGTAAAGTAAATACAGCACATTGAATGCAGCACCCCAAGGCACACTGTCCCAAGTGTCAAAGGCACATTTCATCCTTCTCTACCTCAGGGACTAGAAGAGCATTTACTTCTCCAGCCTTTAAAACCTTGCTTTTAGGAAGCATAAGAGATGCTTTGTGCAACACATGCATTGACACACCATGTAAACATGTCCCACCAAACTTCTTGGCACACAACCACAGTCAACTGCAATGGGCAGAAGCCCTCAGGCAGCTGTCAGCACACTGCCAGCGAGGATGCTTCCCAGAAAACCAGTGCCCAGAGGGAGCTGAGATGCCAGGATTCTTAATTCTGTGTGCTGTGTGGATTCTGCCAACACAAGCTCTCCTCTCGTGGTGAGGAGGAGCAACACCAGAAGGAGCTGCTGCCTGGACTCACAGTGTAATGACAGACAGCTGCCAACACTTAATGAGAGCTCTGGTGGGGAAAGCCTTGGAGGGCAAACACACATTTAGACCATGCTGTTTGATTTTTAAACTCAGCTCATTTTGGAATTAAATTAAGCTACACAGGAAACTGTGTAGATGAAGAAAGAAGCACATGTAAATGAAGACAGCAATGCTCATCAACAGATCATAACAGCTGCAGCAGCACAGATTCAGAGCAGCCTGGCCACCCTGGCAAAGCTAGCAGCCCACACTGAAATTCACACTGCAGCAGCTTCACCAGCATCATGCCTGAAGTAGCCACATAACAGTGCATCCACATCTACGCAGCTCCAGAAAACATCAGAGGGGTCAGATTCAAGGTAATACAGAGTATTTGTCCTTTATGCCCCTTCCTTTTGCCCCCAGCAGTAGTTCTGATGTAGATAAGCTGTTCCAACAGCTCCCATTCTGAACTGGGATCAACTGTATGTCACAAAAATCAATCAGTTTGTTAGAGTCATCCCTTCCCATTAACTTTCCCTTTTCAGGGAAAAAACTGAACACACCTCATCCAGCTTCAGGAAACGTAAGAAAACAGACTGGCAGGGGAACAGGAGGAAATTGCCCTCACTTCTACTGACCTTGTCTTCAAAGTCATTGTCTGTAGCACGTGTGGGTGGCTTCCCGGGGTACCGGTACACAATGAAGTCTCGCCTAGGTAAGCAGAGGGAAAACAAGACTTGCAAGGGCACACTTTCAGCAGAACCATGTTATGAAGAAGTTTACAGGGAGCAGTTTAGAGCTGTTGGTTTACAGAAAAATCAAGCAAAGCACTTTTCCTGATAAATGAATGGTACCATAAAGCAATAGCCAGAGGAGCAAACCCATCTTGAGGGGAAAATAAAAATTATCTGTGAAAGACCATGATATTTACTCACAGCTTAAGTCAAGTACTTATGCTTACAGAAGGGTACTCAGACACTGAGACAATCCAGTCCAAGTCATTTAGGCACCCTGCAAACGGACTAGAACCTCAGTGCAGGGAGCTAGTTATTCTAGCCA
Source organism: Edolisoma coerulescens (assembly GCA_013397115.1). Classification (NCBI taxonomy): domain Eukaryota; kingdom Metazoa; phylum Chordata; class Aves; order Passeriformes; family Campephagidae; genus Edolisoma; species Edolisoma coerulescens. The sequence goes on from VWZW01002173.1 coordinate 591,682, forward strand.
AACTTCAGTTTGTTCCTTTAGCATTGGGACAAAGTGAGCCTGCAAAAGGAGGGTTCTAACTTCTACCACTGGAGAGCCAGACTGCTTTTCACAGATAGCAGCAGTTTTAGCAAGACAGCAGCACCTGCACAGTTCTGTGTTACCTCTGAAATAAGTGTTTACACACCAGGTAGGGCAGACACTGCTCACTTCTGGAGCTTTCAAGAACACCTACATGAATTTTAATCACGCTTGTAACTACCACACAGTGTTTCCACTGCACACAGCTCCTTGGTTTTCCCCATTTTCCAGCCTTCAGCCACTAGAAGCAAACACTTGACATCCAAGTTTAACATCAGCAAAAAGATAACAAGCAAGCATCTCTGGAAACTGACCCTGCCCTTAACCCCCATTGGAACAGGGGCTGTGATGGCACCATTTACATATCAGTTAAGTAAGTTTTTTAGGGAAGCATTTCTCATCATGTTTCACACATTCACATTTCAGTGGCAAACACATAGAAGGTTCTGGGACCAGAACACCCACACCAAGGGCAAACCAAAGTAAACCTTAAGAAAGGGGTACTTACTTGTACATCATTGATAAAGCACTTATTTCCAGCTGGCCAGCACTTTCCTGTGCAAGATTGTGAAATTACATGAGATAGCAGAGGCATCTAAACATCAACAACTTTAGTCTATATTTCTGTAGTGTTAAAATACCTATTCAAACTCATCAATTTGTTAAAACAATCAGTGCACTGCAAGTTGACATATAAGGATTTGGGGGAGAGTGAGGTAAAAGGGGTCTGCTACATGGGAGGGCCACAATTACCAAAATGAGTAAGACTGAGCTGCTCCAACACATCACTCAAAATGCATTTTTTCTAAACTCATATTTGTTTCAGAGACTGCTGCATTCCCCAAGGTTACTGGTTAAAGACTAAGGAAATCGAAGTTTGAACCCAGGTATTTGAGCAGTAAAGGAAGAAGCAGGGGATTGCAAAGCCTGACAAACATTTCATGTAAGGTACACTCCAGAGGAGAACTACCATAAATAAGCTTTTACTATCCAGCCTGCAGAGATTGCTCCTTTGCACCCATACAAATTCCCCACTAAAACTGGCATTGCTTATACACGTACAGTTTATTCACATTTACTAAGTACAAACCCTTAGTATTACTTATGCAAATGAGACCCCGAGATTTGGGTCTATCTAAAAAAATCCCACAAACTCAAATAACCACATTTTAAATCATCACCTAAACACCTTCCTGTTCTAGTCTCCTCAAATTTAAATCTCTTAATAAGTCTTAGATTAGTCTTACCTTTGGATCTCCTAGTCGTTCTAGGTATTTCTCGAAGGAGCCTTCCACATACTTTCAACAAAACAAAGAAGAAAACAAATATAGAAACTTAGGCAGTTAGAAAACAAAGTTTAGTAGTGTTTAGGTTTAATTTTAACCGCTACCAGCTGTTGAATTGGAGGGGGCAGGGCACAAAGAACGCGGGAATGATTTGGGGTACCAGTGTGAGAATATCATGAGATCCTAAAAAAAATTAAGGACATGGGTCCAAGTAATACTCAAGTCCCTCCTAGATTAGATTAAGCACTTAAATGTGATTACAGGGAAAACAAATAAACAAAAAACCCCAAACACAACCCCCTAAAACACATCAATTCCCTACAAAACCCACACTACACACACACTTGCACTCACACAAACTACCACAGACAAAACCAACCAAAACCCCACTTATTTATTCTGGGATTTCCCACCATCTTTCAGTATTTGTTTCTTGCTCCAAAATCCTACACATTTCCCACCTACTAAATTCTGCAATGGTCGCTCCACAGAGAATATACTACACAAATAACTCACCCTGCTCACTACTTGGGTTTTAGTACCTTGCTTGTTTTCAGGAACTTCAGAACCCAAGTCAAATAAAACTTGTGCAACTGCAACTCATCGTAAGGAAGCAGTCACTCTGTCATTTCTTGTCTCTTACAAGCATCAAGCGTGGCAAAGCATCGTGTTCTCAGTGCTTAGGGTTAAACCACTGACCCCCTGCCAGCACTTCCCAACTGCACAGACCTAGGTTATACATATAACACACGGTACTTACAGATTCAAACCTAGACTGGTGCAGCCTCATAAACGAGACACAAGCTTTCCTAACTTCTGCGTGATGAATTTGAGATGAAAACAGCTGGAAAAATAACGGTAAGAAAGGAGAAACCGTCACAGTTTAATTTATGCCTCGCGCTAGGCATAAACTCTACAGACTAACACCAGCACAACAAGAGGTAGCGCAGAGGCTCAGGGGCACCTGGGGACACCTGAGGCTGAGGGAAGCCCAAGCGCCCGGAGCCGGTCGCACCCATCCCCGCACCCATCCCCACACCCATCCCCACCCCTCCCGGCTGCCGGCA